>JAUZNJ010048640.1:0-31250 GCA_034780135.1 Jordanella pulchra
ACTCAAAATGTTAGCAACTTTAGCATAGTTTACTGCTTACAATTACTTGTTGCTCATATTTTCTGCAAACACCTGTCAATGTTTCATTTTTTAAGTCTGGTGCTTAAAATAAATCCACAAATTGGTGATTAGGACATTGAATTTAATTATTTTGTAACCAAGTGTTTTTGTCTAAAATAGGTTAGGGGCACATTTTAGGGATCAATAAAACAAGGCCAAAAATGTTGGTAGATTTGCAGTTGTACATTACAATCATTCATTTATATTAATATTTTACTTTATTTCCTTTGGTCTGGTTCTGTGTTTAACTTTATGGTACATGAGAGACCTTAAAAACAAATGCAAATGTAATTTCTGTATATAGTTAATAATCTAAGGAGACCAAAGAAAAAAAAATCATTCATTCAGTCATTTATCTTTGGACTGGGATTTCTTTGAAGTAATTAATTCTACATCTATATCCTGCTCTGACTAAAAATTAGTCTGAGACAGCTGTATGGATGCACATCCATTTGCATTCTGAACTCTGCAGGTCTAAGATTACATCTGAGAGAGGAGGCTGGGCAAGGACGAAGCTGCCATTAAGTGCGGGGCCACTGAAGCACATATTACTATTCGGAGAACTTAAGACTGATCATTTCTTGTTCTGTTAGTACAAAACAGTCCAATTACATTAGAAAAAGTCACTAGATTGATCGTTATTCGGTTTTTGAAAAAGAAAGACCAGATGACTCTTAATACTTATTGAACATAGCAACAATGCGGGTTATTACCATATAATTACTCTCTTTTTGTCTCAAACATAGATGCAGCAGGGTGTCAAGCTTAAAAAACTCAGTTGCAAATCCAGGTTTGATAACTTTAGTTTACTTATCTTACCAAAGTCACATACTGATAGAAACAAGATCATCCTTTGCATCAATGTCTTGCCCTTGAGGTCTTGTGACAACCCTAGTATTTGTTGGCAATTACGATATTGAATATATTCAATTGGAGTTGTTTTGTTTGAGATCAGGAGACCAGATTTCTTTGCGTCCATTCTTGTTTATCTCTTAAAGATTAACCTAGATGTTCTTGAGGCAAGGTTCACTTGTATCTCAGCCACAGTCGTATATTACAGTATAGCTATGGTGGCAGTGGCAGTAACTCATTCTCATCTGCTTTCTTTTGTCTCTGCATATTCCACAAAGCTGCTGCTGCTCTGCACTTAGAAGGTCACCTCTTTCATCAGCTATTTTACTTGCATTCTAAATCGTATGCACATGAAAAATCTACCTCTAAGTTTTTTTTTCTGTCTGGTGGCAGATTAGAGATAGAATTTGCAATATGAACCTTTTGCATGCTAACCTTTGCAGATGGCCCCACTATTGTGGGAAATGGATTGCCTAATAAACCATATCATCCAACATATTTGCCGCTCGGCTGACCAAATGGAGGCTGTATTTTTTGAGTAAATTCCCTTTGTCGAATTTGTCAGTGTTCATGCTGCTATTGTAGCTTTTAGTTAGAGGGAAGGGATCCTTATAGTATCAGCTTAAAGTGCTTCCTAATTTGCAGACTTTGCAAAAATGAGACAACTTTATGGTATTTATTAAAAGAGCAGGCAGCATTTTTATGTTTTCTTATTTTTTTTTACCCTTAATGGATTGATCTCACAAAACGATCATGTACTATTCAACAGTGGCAGAGAACTGTTAGTAGCCTTATTTCTCTTCATAAACTGGTACACATTAAAGTGATTGCTGGTAATATAAAATTAGAAACATTTTGTCTGCTATATGTAATATGACAGAATGATCACCACAAATGTTACAATCTTTATGGACCAGTTCTGACATTCATCTTAATAATCTCTCGCTTAAGTTACCAACATTTTTTCATTCATGTATAGTTACTGAAGAAATATATGGTGGTACAGAAACAATGCTACTTCAAATCCTTGCAAGGTTTTCACAGGGAATCTAATTTCACAGTGGAGCCCTAATTTATCGCTCCCAGAAAAACCTCTTTCATCAAACTTTGCATATGAGCAGCCAAGTGATGCACAGGCTCTTAACGGCATGCTTTGCCTCCTTTGGTGAGTCGGCCAACCAATCCATCTTCGTGACTGTGCTCAGAGCCGAAGAGTGGGCAACCGATGCTCCCGTCACCCGGCTCCTGTGGGAGATGGATAGGGGGTTCCATCGCCCACCTCCAGTCCAGTACCAGCCCAGTGGCACAATCTGGACCTCTGTGCTGAGAGCCACGTGGTGGGCCTTGTGGGGGATCTATGAGAGGGCTATGGAAGGCAGGATGGAGGATGCTGTGCCTCAGTCATTCATGTAGAATCCAGATCCTCGCCTCCACAGGAGACTAAGCCGGACCTCCTGTTTGTGTTCCACAAAATAGAGTGAGGGTGTCCAAGTCATTGCCTGCCTGTGCAGTTGCTAATGCAGGCATTATATCTATGCCAAAATGTCATTCAGTAATGTGATCATCAGCAAGAAAAGAAAAGTTACAGACACTATCTGACTTGTTTAGCATATTAAAAGGTATAAATTGCAATCTGCTGAATAAATCTGTGACCTCCATCTCAAGTTATGTCCTTCATTGGCTGTTAGTCACTGAAGTGTCTGATGGAACAACAAATACAATAAATGATAGCCCTGATTCCTCTTAATCTAATATGTCTCTTCAGTGTACATTCACCATTACAACAGCCTGTCCTTCAGCTGAAGGAGGAGGGGTTTTTTTTGTCTTTTCTTGTCGTTCATCATGGCTGATTTTAAAACTGAAGTGAAAGCTTCTTTTATTAATCACAGAGAACTCAAGTCAAGGCTTTTCACTCCATCGCTTGCATCCAATTTACAGCAGCTATAATTCATGCTATGCTAAACATTTCGTGTAAAATGTCACTTTGTGTTTGTAATTAATTTACACATTAATAAGCAAAATTTCTCATAGTAACGGGGTCAAACCCTTTGAAATCTTGGTGACTATGACACATCAAGGTGCTTACCTAAGACAGAGATAATATAAAAATGTGACGTTTGGTGCAAAGTTTATGAAAGTTACAGTAAACTGAAATCATTTAGGACTTTTGAAGGTCTATGAAAACAGTCCTAAAACTAAGAACTGAAGTTTTTTCAATTGTTTTTAAAACCTTACAGAAAGCATAAGCTAAGAACACTGGACAGGTGCGACAGGTGGTTTTGAGTAATTCTTTTGAGAGAAAAGCTGTTTGTCTTAGTGAATGTAAAGCAATAGTCCAGATGAGCTTAAGTTATTATTAGAAAACCTCCCTTGCTTGTAACAGCTTGGACTCCCCGTTTTAGCTAAACATTACTGTTTCTATGTTAAAGTTGCTCTTATCTATTCTACTAGCTGATCCACAAAATCAGGAAACTGTCAAACCGACAGGATGATTTCCTACCTATAAGGGCTGGTATAGCTCAGTAACATGCTATCATCACAGATTGAAGAGTTGCTGTTCTTCAGGCAGATTTTTACATGTAGACGCATCAACCAGCACAACTTTACCAACCTCTCACATTATTATTTTGTTGAGTAAGCAGCTCATTTTGACAAGAGATTAGGGCAATATTACTGGTAATAGCTTCACAGAACATTGCTTTAAAAAAACTAAACTATCCCTAAAAGAATAGCAAATACTATAAAAGGTCCCTTTACTTGCCAGAATTAACACTGTCATTAACTCCATGTCTCATCTCTGTAAAGGGTAGCCCACTCCATAAATCCCAAGCCTCCAAATCAGAAGCTGTGTGTTAGGTTACCTCCTATATGGAGTATCATGTATCCCTCATTTATTTCAACCTGTGGGCCTTTGATCAAAACGAGCCCAAAGAGTGTGTGTGCGCGTGGGTGTGTGTGTTTGGGGGGATCAGACAAAGTGTTTCTGTTCATACAAGCTTGGTTATAAGGGTAAATGCACCTGTTACACACCAAGCAGGTGCACACATCAGAGTTGATAAATCAGAGCTCCCTCATTAAGTTCATTGTACTGTACTTTTGAGGTTTAAATATAAAGTGTCAGTGATGTTTTAGCTCAGGAAAGCATTGTTTTGAGATCAAAGAAGCTATGATAATGCAATCTGTTAAAGGGATTTCATTATGGAGTTTTCCTTCACCACTGCTTGACCATCTCCTCTCCTGCAGTGTACTCTGATGGCAACATCCATAACCTGTCCTCTGATATTTCATTCCCATACGGGTGCCGTGAACCTAAGATGTAATCGATACGCAGACACAGAGGCCTCCTGTGTTATTACAAGAGGGACAATGTCTGCTCAGCTTCCCGTGCCGTTACACAGTTCAGGCTTCCAATTAACCTGAGCGGATCCCAGTGCCAATCACACAGGGCTTCTATCGACAAGCCCCATGAAAAGAATAATGTTGTTAGGATGATGTAGCTCATGGTGGGGTAGGGGGTGTGGTGTGAGGGCTGCACACACACACACACATTACACACACACCACACACACCACCATCCCACCACACCCCAACCTCTACCCCTCTCCCCCAGAACTGACAGGGACGAGTGTTGCAGTCATTTATCACCTCCTCTCTGGTCACTGAAGGGCCAAACAGGGCCGCATGCTTCTCACACCTTTGCTTCAGTAGACCGCAGTCTGAGAAAGTGTGATTAGAATACTAAAGCAAAGCGGTGTATCTGATTTTAAATGCAAGCAAAGCAAGTCTTACATGTAAAGAAATTGAAATTGACGAGTAAAACTGTTGTGGATGTTGCCAAATCTATTCCAGAGTAAGATAAGCTGCTAAATCTATATAATAATAAATGTGAAACTGTTTGAAAACTATCTAACTTATACAGGACCAGTCCAGGAAACAGGAGAATGTAAACATACTGTATTGGCTAAAGCCTTTTTTGTGCCATAGCTACTTTTCTTACACAGCATCATTTCTAGAAATATTCAAAAGAGGCACCTTTGTCTTCTTTATCCTGGACTTCGTCACTTGCAACATTTTTTTTTGCTTGTTTGGAATAAAAATAAATAAATGAACGGTACCACCAATACTCTAAAGAGATTTTCTTTAAAAAGATCGTTGACATAACTTGCCTCGAAATCTTTAGAGCCTTCAAAGCAAATAATCTTTTAAAAGAATCTGAGACACATCTGATGTTTTTAAGTGTTTTGTAGTTTTCTTATTTTATTTTATTTGAAATAATCTTTTTTTCTATTCTTATAAATATTAACTACTGTGTGTTGAGCAAGTAATTTTTGGTATTTGTCAATGTTCTTTTTATTGTATTTTTTTAATTTTCACCCCAGAAAGACTAGCCGTTTACCATGACAACAGATAAGCGGGATCCTTAACAAAATTACAAATAACATAAATGTGCATTTTTGCATCGACAGGAGATCAGAAAAAAAAAAAGTATTTATATTAAGTTGGACTTTGATAATTGTTTATTTTATTCCATTTTTTCTCTATAAATCTTGTCTCAAAACAGATGTGCGCTAACTGTCGCAGTGGAACGAGGGATCAATCCATTTATTTTTGCCCCCCTTCTCTTCTGAGAGACATCATACAAATTGAGACTGTATATACGTTACAACAGCAGCCAAGTGTGGCCTACTAGGATTTCAGCTGTGATTGAGAGTGTGTTTAGACGCTCAGGGCCAAACTCTAAAAGCATTGTTACATTGACAAGGCCGACACAAAGGAGGAATGTCTCTCTGCATTTGCTCCCTCCTTTCTTGGGCAGTGCTGCCACTGGCGACTTCGATATTGATTATTGTGAGGCAAAAAAATCAGCTCAAGGAGCACAATCATTAAGACAAATGCAGTTCCACTCAATGCCAAATGCACAAAGACTTGAAACTCTTTTAAACATAGGTCTCAGTGTGTCACACTTTAGAAGATAAAGTGCACACAAGTTCTTTGTGGAGGCTCTGTCTGTTTATTGCAGCTTTGGCAGGTAAATCTCCTTTCCTTTTAATGAAACAAAACATACAAAAAAACTGTATTAAAGTAAACAACATGCAGATCTTGCACTTTAAATATAAAAATATGGACAAATAAAAGCAAACATTTGTTCACAGCCGTAGTACACACAGATATTAAAAAGGTTCATACCATTACTTTTGACAAAATAATGTCGTTGAAAATGTAGTCTTCTGGTTCATTTCTCTTTAAATGAGAAAACATTGTGTTTTGTTTTAAAGGCTTTCTATTCAGGTCTCTCCACATAAAAAGATGTCGGAGCATAACACAAAGATCATCACAAGACAAAGACAGAGAGGGAAAGTAAAACTGTTAATACAGCTACTTTAAGAAATCCCTCAGACTGTAAGGAGAAAAACTCAAATACATTTCAGGAATAGAAATAGGTCCATGACCTAGATGTAGTTTGTTCAAGCCCTGAACACAAAAGTGGCTCAGTGGGAGTATGTCTAATAAAATCAGAGGCAGAAGACCTTAACAAGGTAACAGAAGTTGACTTTTTTGTCTGGTACACCCATATCAAGAACTTGTATTTTCCTGGCCTGCAAGCTCTTTTAAACAATTCTAGTTTCTCATTTTATTTTAACACAGTTTTTATTTCATGTTGACTGCATGTATTCTTGTATACTTGCTAATGTTTAGGCATTGAACCTTCAAGAGGTTGTGCTGTTAATTAGCCACATTTGACAGATTTGTTCCTGACTTTCATATTTCTTTGAAAGACGCCTTTCATTTCAATTCATACCATTTATAAACTGCTATTTAGACTATAACCCCTTTTTGTTTAACGTAAGTACCCCCATACATACAGAAAAAGGTGATATTTAGAAGTCTAGGGATTCAAAGCCTTGTAAACTCTAAAAGTTACAAGGCCTTTTGTTAGTTTGATGCTCTGAAAGACTAAATTCAACAATCAAAACAAGCCTTAAAATGCATTTTTATTAGTTTTCATATTGCATCAATTGGTCATGAAAACTAAAATAACATTTTTTTATGTTTTTTGTAAGAGTTCTGGTATTTTTAGAATAATCCAAAAATCTCTGGTTGACTTACATGTTGAATTGAGAGAATTGTGTGCAGATTAAAATGTTATTTTATGTTCTTAAATATGTCCATCTAGTTTATAATGTAGATTTAAAAATAGATTTGGTGTTTTTATAATATAAGATAAGACTAATAAATCAAAGTGAAGCGTTCTGTATCTGCACTTTTCATGGATTATATCAACAGGTTAAGGCCAAGATACTGAACTGATCCTTTCAGTACAGTTTGAACATTGCATTGTGCTGTCATATTCTACTCATGAAGTTTACACTTTACTTTGATCAATCTTTCCAGTTTAGCTTCAACAAAAAGATGTCGCTACAGATTTAATGTGGCCCTCATACCTTTAAAACTTTCCATTTGTTATGTTTGGTCAACCCATTACTTGCCATTTGTTATCATTAGTGTGATAGAAGCCTCTTCCTTGCAGAAGCAGGAAAAAAACAGAATATTTTCACATTAGACAGAGCTCCACTGATGCGTCAGATTAATGTTCCTTTTAAAAACAGAAAAAGGTAGGAGCAACATCAACTTCAGGAGCAGCCCCATAACTATTACATTATGCTGTCTGTTTATTTGCTTACTCCCTTGATGGTTGGCTAAGTCCTAACATTTTCATGATGTTTGAAGATAAAGCCTTCTTCTGAATGTGCTTTAAGAGCCTGTGATGAATGTCATATTTGTTCTCTTGTGGCTGCTTGTGCTATATTTAGCTACAGGTAAAAATTAAAGTGAGAGCGAGCTACATCAGTAATTTCATGCTTCAGATTCCCCCAAAATAAAATCATAATTTTGGATACAGCAAATCATTTTTGATATTGTCTTGAGTGTTTCATGAAGAAATACACAATATGTTTTTTTCTTTCTTTTTTTTTACTGTGCAACCAGAGATCTGAAAAAGAATTTAACAAGAGGAAAAGAAGTTGAGAAATATTTTTGAATCACTGAAATATATCTATCTTGTTGAAGTAGGCGGGACTTTGCTTCCGGCTCACGTTTCTGCCCTGCCAGTGTGAGCGATAAGCAACATAGCTCTCAAGGAACAGGACATGTGTGTGGCCGATTCACTTTGTAAAACTCTAAAAGTGATTAATGGTTTTCTTAATATATTCACGGCAGTAATAGAAGCCCCCCTCACAACTAACCTTGCATAAAAATGCAAATGAATAGAGACAAACTGCTGAAAAACCTCAATGGGCAGGGCAAGGCCCAACAGCCTTGGGAAATGGGTGTGCATATTTCTTTATTTGACTGAAACCAACTTCAAATTGCAGATTAGACCTTGTTTTTATTGTTGCAGTTGAAAAAGTTTCTCTTAAAAAAAAAGAAAGATTAGATAGATTTAAAAACAATTCTATCTATCAATTCAGGTAAGTATCATTGAATATATTTTCACTTTTAAACAGAAAATACTTCTTAGGTCTCCAATGATCCGACTAAAATGAACCTTCTCATACTGGATTTCTCGTCTTTCCCAAAAATGATATACATCCATTTATGTATATGAAGAAGTTTCTGTCCGGCCTTGTACAAGTAAAAGTTTTTGTGACTGAATCCTAATCGTAGAGCATTTTTAAAGATATCTTCATGATTACAATCAACAGGCTGCATTAAACATGAAAGTATTTAGATTAGCAATAAATAACCCACAATGTCGCAATGTCTGCTGCGTCTAAATAAAACTCTGCTTTTTGCTGGAGAATATTCACATGAATGTCATTGGTTTACTCGTTATTAAAACTACATAAAAAGATTAAATTGGAAGCTACTTTTAACTCATTTTACAAGCTTGTTCTGTTTAGAAATATGATAAAACCTTAATCTGCTTTGTGTAAAATGATCAGATAATATTTGTATACACATTGATAACTCAAAGGAGACAACATCAATTATCTACTTATACAGACTTGCTTTATCTTAAAAATACATAAATGTTTTGAATCTTTCTAGCAGGAGTCCCAGCAAAGTCAAAAGTGTTGTTTTCGTGAACATAAGATGCCAGCTCTGCCAGTTAAAGATGTGAAAGGAGTCTTAAAGCTGCTGAGGAACCATACAAGTGAACCTGTGATATAAAAATTTAATATATCAGAAGTTTAAGATAGTTACTAGTCTCAAGATAGTTACTGAGGCGCCCTCTTTATCAACCTTTTTTTTTTCACTGTTATTATCATCATAAACAATGTTGATTAATTATCAAGTCAAAATCACTGAGGATTATCTGTGCAGAATACATCACTGTCAGAAAGACTGTTGAATATTGCATTTACACCAGGAGCATTTTAATTACAGAAGTCTTAACAGATTAATTAGAGCTCAGAAGGCAGTGGAAAATGGAAAACTGGAGAAAAAAAAGCATTGCAGTACTTATTCAGAACTAAAGCATGTTTCATTTGTTCTTCTTGTAGCTGTGTTTAGTTTGTCTACGCAGAATAATCTAGGTATTATTCTGCGTCGACAAATATCTCTTATTTTCAAATGTTATATTTTGTAACATTTTAAATGAATAGTATAAGTTATCTTTACAAAATTACAGACAAAGAGCATACAATTGTTATTCTATAAGTACACCACCACTGTTGGTTTTATTCAGTTGGTAGCATCATTATATTCAACTCCTCTGTGAAATTGAATCACCATATTATTCTTTTTGGAGCTATTAAATGCAGGAAGAGAGGTGTGATTTAGATCATAAGTACATTTGCATCCTCACACCAGGACACATACACTCATTGTCTGAAAAAGTGTAGTCAAATTAAAATTATCTGAGCTCCAAGATTCACATTTGAAAGTTTTACTAGCAGGTAGGAGGCGGCTGACAAATGTCTTTCAATGTTGGAAATGAAGATTGATGCCTTATATTGCTGTTATTAATATATTGATGATCCTGTCAAAACATTACAAATCATATTTTTTAGTTAATATTGATACATTAGCTCAGATAATTGATTATATTTCTGTAAGCCCCTTAATTGTTAACCATCTGCTCCATTTATAAGAGCTCCCATGGGAAAGGCCTTGATAGGTTTAAATTAGTGGTTTGAGAAGACTGAAGGCACCCAGGAGCTCTTTTTTCTTTTTTTATTTTTGTTTGCTTAAATCAAGTATCTTGCATAAATTCCTGATTCAGGTTTTGAAAACTTAAATCTTCAGGAGATAATTTTACCTTTTTGGTTCATTTTCTTCTGAGCTTAAAGTGTACTTTTGAACAAATTAAAAGGCCTCTAACCACTTTTGCAGCTTTTTATAGTATGATACATTTTATATTGTACTGATTAATAAATATATTCAGTTAATCTATATAGAGATTATGATGAGTGTATTATGGCATAATGTGGGTGTTGAATTAATCCAAATATAGAGTACTGGTAGTATAATGTAAAAGCTACAATTAAATAGAACACTGTGCAGGTATTGTTTTATTAGGAAATGAGTCCTACACTGATCAGATTTTGGTGCCACAGTAGAACTCATTGTAAACAAATATGTGGTTTCACTTATAAAAAATAAAATTATCTTACTTACTCAAAAAAAATAAGCTGGACCTAAAAGTTATTGAATAAAACAAAAAATTAATTACTTGATTAGTTGAGAATTTAAAAGGTTTAGTGAGGTTTTTAATCTATCAGTAATCATAGCAGGCGTTGATGTGAATTGAACTGTTATCACTCTCCTTGGCCAGTTCGCAGTGGTCAGCGGTCCACATCCAGGAGACTAGATTGGATTTATTGCTACTGGGCCAAAGGTAACAAATACATGCAATATAAAAGGTGAAGATGGATGCCATTATCACTGGATGGATTTTGTGCCCATCATAAGAAGCAATCACATGGAATAGATTGGTACTGCAAGCAAAATGTTCATATTAGCCTCATATACTTTGACCGGACCTATCACATACAGGAGGGCTAAACAGGATGCAGACTTGCAGACACAAAGGAGAGAACTTTAGGCACAAAAAAGTCTGTTCACAAGAAGTTTTCGTAGATTGTTTTTAACGCTTTAAAGCCTGAACCATGAAATAATTGACAGAAAATTCAGATTTTTTAATATAAAAGTTTTCATTGAATTCTATGAAAAATTATGAAAAAAAAACATACATGTTGTATTAGTTAAATTTGACGATTATTTGCATACATTTTGATTCATTAGGCATCTCCGTATAATCTTTATACATTTTGTGTTCCCTACATATTTCTGATTTATTAAGTCGGGTTCTCAAGAGCGAAAATATCCCACTGATGATGCAGAGGTCTCAAAATTCGTGTATCAAATATGATACACTTGGCTTTAAAGGGTTGAATTTAAGGATCAAGGAATCTGCCGGGTCGAACTCGGACACCTCTGGTCCCTCATAAACTATCATCATCTCAAGGGGTCTCACTCAGCTGAAGCAGATATATCTTCATCTCATCTGCAGAGTTGACTGAAGGTTTCTAAGATCCCTTAGAGTGGTGGGATAAGATTATGAGAAGTCATATAGAACAGCTCTGTATGACAACAAATCAAAGCTTACTCATCTGGTCTTAGTTTAGGCAACCAGGAAATGAAACCAAACAAACCCACATAGTTTAATGTCTCACAATTTTGTCATAAATTGAAAGATTTAAATATATATATTCAAGAACATTCAGCAGTACTTGTTTTCTTTTAAAGTTTGGATTCAGAGTAATCACTTATTTGGAAAATAAAGACATGCCACATATATGTTTTAAAGTGTTTGGTAATAGATTTTTAATGTTCATTTGTCTGTGCCCTGCAGGCTTGTATCTTTGACATTTGAAATAATTGTCGTTCGAAGGATCATCACCAGGGGAGCGTTGTGAATAGTGCAGGGACGATTTGAGTAAATGAGTGTGTCAGCCTGTTTATTTGTAACGATACTGCCTCTAGGGCTGCCGCAGGACAGCTATTAGAGGGTCTGGCCATAAAGAGATGGAAAGAAAAGCCCAGAGATCACCCAAAAGTTAGCACTTAATGTGACAACTTATCAGACAAAAGCTCCCCCATGGAGACAAGAAAAATGATAAAAGGGAGGAGGGGGAGAGGGAGGGAGACATTATTGTCCACCAATAGAATAATACAAAATGAAGCTGAAGTAACTGAATCGTAATTATTTGAAGAGGCTGTCGTGTCAAATATCATGCATCTATTCAGATTTACAAGCATTTACCCCCATATGCTTCACATGTTGCATAATGAATTCCAATCCCTTTGGGCCCAAGAGAACACAGGGATCAGGACAGGACGTCCAGTGCTGGCTTTAGTTTGATGACTTTAATACCTCACCCCTGTGACAGGATCTCAGTGTAAGTGTGCTTACAATGTGGTTTTTAGGAGCTGCTCAATAAACCCAGCTGGTCCCAGTAGTCCAGAAATTATATGAGGAAGTCACTCCCTACATTTAAAGACTCCGACCTCTGATGGACAGACAGGTAAAGGCAGGAAGAAAGGGGATTGATCTTTTATCCAAAACACACAAAATACACATTTTGGGAACAGATCAAATGTTTTTTTTTTTTTTCACATACCGGTATATGGGTTAGGGTTAGGGTTTTGTCATTTAGGCATTGCGTTTACACACTTCCAGCATTTTGGGAGACCAAAAATTATTATTTTGAGATGTTCTCAAAACAGTGGTTCAATTTTTCCACCTGTACTTGCAAAATAGGTCTAAAACGAATACGTCTTAGCTTTTTCTCGCTCTGTGAATGGCATGCTGCTCATTAGTGCCATATTTTAGTGTTTAGGTTGAATGAGTTTTATGCACATGCCCACAGTTTTTGTTTATATTTTGTTTCTGTGGCAGTGCTAACCATTAACCTGGCAAACACACTATACTTTTGTATTTGTTCCGAATGTACTGGTGAGAATTTACATTTTTTCAAAACCCTGTTTTTGAGTATAATTTAATTTTGTCTTTGTTGGATGAGCCATTATGGATACTACATAATAAAACTGATTGCTAAAAGCAGCATCCTTTTGTAGAGTGTAAATAAAAGAGATAAATGGTTTATTTCAAAATATTTTTTTTAAAGATATGAGCCTCATAAAACCTTTTGTCAACAAAATTAGTTTGGGTTTAATTGCGGGACGTTCCTATTGTGTGAATGTCTGACATTGGTCATATCTATTAAAATTGGTCCATGGAAGAAACTGTGAACAACATCCAGCAGGGCCAATGAATGGTCAAGGTTTGCTCATGCACAGTGCATTCACAGCACATCACATTTGATGCTGGGCTGCAAGAAAGATTTGATTTAGCCAATCTCTTAGATGTCAGTCTACTTAAATTTGATTCAAGAAGGCCCCACCTTGCAAGATGCAGGACATAATTCTCCTGTTTTTATTTAAAGCCTTGTTCCCTATGAAATTAGTGGGTTAACTCGGGTTTTTAACAATCGGCATTTATCTCCCTTCCCACTAGCAAAAAAAAAGCTGAGTCTGACCACCGCTGGCCAGCTGCATAGCCTCTGTGCCTGACCCTGTTCATATCTGGTGACATCATAACACTGGGTTAGCGTTGATGAAAATTAGCAATGGAGAGCAACATGTAAGAAAGCCAGGAATTAGTAAGTGTATTTGTGCATAAACAGTTTTGCACTATATGATTTAATTACGTTTAATCAGGCTCTAGGTTATAGTACTAGCTATGTTGGGTCTTATATAACAAAACATGTGCAAATTTAAAAGTCAAATTGATGCAGAATAAAAACAATTTGGAGAGCAATGACCATTCTTAAAATCCCTTGGGAAGCCTATGTTCATTTGTATTGCTGTAGTCTTTCTATTTCAAAAGATATCCAACATGTATTTTAAATTAAAATATTGTCAGCAGCATTACTAATAGGAGTGCAGCTTATGTTAATACTGTGATTTACTCAAGTTTTATGTATTGTTGTAGAATAAAAATGTCTCATGAGGCCTACAAGAGTGAAAACCCAACATTTAAATTATATTTTTTATTGATTCTCCTCTTGCTTTTTGTTAGACTGTAGTTCAAACATGTGTGACAGAATGGAAACTCTTCTGTTGTACACATCTTTTGGTAGTTTTGGAAAAAAAAAAGTTTTGTGCTGCTATACAATAATTTCTCTGCTATCACACTACAAGTATGGCCAGATGGGTGGAGAAAAGTGGAGTGAACTGTGGTGTTTTAAAGAGACATTAAAACAAACTGCAGCAAAACCGGTTGCAGCTTAAACTGTCAGTAAAACTGATGCCTTTGGAGCTACAATAAGGAGAAACTCGGAACAAAGCATTCCGGTTCCACTTCATATAGACCATATATCTGAAATATTTAAATTGGAAAAAGAACAATTCAGAAGCATAATATATGTCATTTAAAGGCCAAAAGAAAACACTCGTTTCCTGATATGGTTCCTGTATCAGAAATATGCCTAAAAAAATATAACAATCTGTGAAAGAAAGAAAAATTAACATTTTGGGTGCATTCACACCTGAACCTTCTGGTTGTTTGTTCCTGACTAAAAGCTATCTTTCCTTTAAGTTTCATGCAGATTGTATTCAAACTATACTTCTTTCAAGTGGACTTTAAATCACAGCAAAGCCTTGTATGTGACAATCTTTACTCCCATTGGTCAGAAACTGCTATGGCAGGACAGAGCACAGACCTGAATAAAAATGGAAAAGTACTATGGTTGTACTTTACACAGCACCTCAGTTTTTCAAAACTGCTTAGAAAAGCTCTTTCAATGTAAATTCAAAGGGTGTTTATTCCTAATTCTGCGACGGTGTCAAAGAAAGCATCCTTTAAGCTGTTGAAGAGCCACCACTTGCTGGCAGCAGCATTGCAGCAGAACAAATTAACAACAGAAAGTTAAACAGATATTATTTGATACAGGATTTTCTTCTCTGATGGCTTGCAAAGTCCAAAGACATGTATGCTTGCTGCCTTGGTTTCAGACCAAAGTCAGTTTGTATTCATACCCGAAGCGAACTGCACCATAGTGTGTTTTGAAGTGGACTGAGATCACCTCAAAAAGGGGGTGTGGTCCAGTTGTTGGTTGCAGGCCAAAGATTACTTGTCTTTATTCACACTTGCACAAAAGGTCCATATCATAGGAGGAAGCCTACTCTGGTCTGCAGAGTGCAGTTGATCGACTTATTCTTCCCTATAATCTCAAAGGAGAGGCAAAAAATAGGAAGGCCGGACAGAGCCCAAAGGAAGAACCGTATCATAACAGGTAATAGATATAGATATGATGTGGAGATTACACTTCAGGTCAGGTCACATTTTTATCTATAGAAGTCTTGAATTTTTCAACTTTTGTCCAACAACTGTATCTTATGATGGTTATGTATTTTATAAGCTCTTTTGTTTAGGTATGGAAAAACATCCCATTGGCTACAAACATCAGTTCAAAAAAATCTGTTACATAAGGTGAGTGTGTGAGTGTGTGTGACAAAGGCGAGAGGGGAGGGCCCAGGTTTTTTCAGATATGCTAAACCCACTCCAGTTAGAAGAGGGGGTGGAGCAGAAGGCCAGGCAAAGACTAAAGATGATGCTAGTGCTGGTATTTGAGAAATTATAAAAAAAAACTAAAAGAAAGAGAGAGAGAAAACCAGAGTTCCTCTCCAGTAGCAGACACTGTTTTTCTGCCTCCTCAAACAGATGCTGAGGCAGATGGTGGTGAATTAACAGAAGATGAGAGAAGAAGAAATGGAAAAGGCTAAAATGGGCCCATGGAGGGAAGACATTAAAATATTGTGTGTTTGTGAGAGTGTGTGTGTGTGCTTTAGTGTGAGTGTGCCTGAGAGGGCATGTGTGCAGAGTACACGGCTCCAGGAGACAGACTGTTAAACAGTATCTCAGCTGGGAGGACTAAAGAGGATGGGTGGAGGATTCCCAGTCAGAGACAGAGCTCGCGATAATAATCACAGGCGTGAAATTACAATGCTGATATTTGTTGCACCCCAGGGTTTGGTGTGGAGTGGTGGGGCTATCGGAGCTTGGAGAGCCCACATATCACTGGAGGCCCCGCACTGGCTGACTGTCGGTCATCAATGATCAGAAGAGCGACCCCTCACCCACACCAATGCCAAGCAAGGGATCCTGCCAATCCAGTCGCACTGTTAAAAATAACAACTACTTGGAAAGTGAGAGTAAATACATTAAATGGAATTCTATTTTTTGTAATATGAATAGATATTCAAATCTTGTTTGAAAATTTAATTTGTAGTTTTTTAAACTAATCACTATTGTTATTAAAACGAAAAACTAAATATGAGTTGCCAAGTCAGAACTGTTATTTATTTGCTAGTAGGAAGAAGGATAAAAAAAATATTTTTGGTTTATTTTGTTTATTTGTGAATGTGATTTAATATCTGAGATTAAAAATCCCTAATTAAAATGGTAATTTATGAAAAATATTTTTTTCTCTTGAGGAGTCAAAATTTAACAAAAAAGGAAATGTCCAAAACAGAATTGCCTGTTTTGCAAATGTAGACAACTATCATTAGACAATGCATAACAATATGACTAGCATATCATTCAAAAGAAAAATTGCTATCATAATTTACTAAGTTATTTTGATCTCTCATAGGGCAGTGTCCTTGATGTTGTAGATGTGGCCCTGCTCCAAAACAGATGATTCTTATGTGTGAAATAGTCTCTTCTAGCACAACATCAAGTTCTGTAGAGGCCTTGTCACAAACCAGTTACCTTTTGAATCAGAAACACGGATGACATTGACCCCTTATTTCTAATGTACAACATATTCCACTGGATCTCTGGCAGGAGGTTTTTCTGTTGTTAGAAGGCGAACCTTTGTTTCAGTACCTATTTTTCTGCAGTCTTTAACAGGTATCAGTTAAAGAGGTTTGACAGAGTTTTCTAATAACACTGCCACCTGTGGTCAAAACATAGAACTGCAGCACTATTCTGCTCGCTCTCATAGCTCACACTCCTACTTGACAAGGTTTTTCTTTATTTTTTTCACTTATGTGGATTTGCCATTGGTGTCTGAGTTGAGCTGGATGCCAGTCACTTCTGCATATCTGCAAAGTCAATCTTGAATATAACACTTTAATTGTTTGCTAGATTGAACCCATTTCACTTGATGTCTCTTCGACATAAACAGAGCGGGATCTTCCAACCTGAAGTACATACAGGAAAAATAGGCAACAGGCCTATAGATACATTGGTGCTGAAATACTGAGGTGCCAGTCTGCTCATCAAAATAAGCTTTAGTCATAAAGGGTCAAATAAAAAGGCAATGGTAAGAATATTTTTCTGTGAAAACTTACAAAATGTCTTTTTCTCTCCTTCCATCTTCTCATCAGCTCTGACTTTTTTCCTTTGTTGTCTTTATGGTAAAAGTGGTGTAATTACAGCACACTTATAATTGTCAACTATATATCCATTTTGCATGGATATATAGTTGACACTCCAAACAGCCCCAGGGAAATGTGATGCTCATCTTGTGGAGAGAGATGAGTCACAACCGAAGAACAAAGTCAACATGGCTAAATTAATTTTATTCTTAAACACCTCCTCGGGTTAAGAACTTGTAAAGCCACAAGACAACAAAGGACAAAGGCTTCTCAGCTTGGCCAATCCAACAACGACCCACCCAGCAACGCAGCCTGGGCTAAACTTTCCTTAACTTTTCAGGTGTCTCATCTTTCCAAAGAGGAGACCAAAAGAGGTTACAGGTCTAGCAAAATTTGGGAAATAATTTCCAGATAAACATTTTAGGTTTTTATTGCTTGTTGTCATTTTAAGTTTTTTAGTGTTCTGAATACGTCTCTGGATTCTCCCTTGGACTCACCTGTCATCTCATTTTAAGGGTTTACTGTTGTTTAAATCAACCTAACAAGAAGATAATGATGATGGTAATCACTGTTGACTTGTTTTGAGATTTTTTTTGTGATAAAAAAAACTTTATTTCAGTTTAACTAAAGGGTTTAAAAAGCTAATATAATGTTAACTTAACATTTTTTTCCTAATATTTTCATTACATTTTCTAATTTTAGTCTCTTCTAGATAAACTTTGGTTCGCAAACATAAAATTTATGCAAAACAGTGATATCATTTCCTCATTCTATTGATTAGGGTTTTCATTAATTTTCTTCCGTTCTTCTTTGTGTACATATTACCTTAGTTTAGCTCAGTTTCATGAGTATGATCAAACTTTTAAATAAAAAACCTGATTGACCTAAAGACAAATTATTTTTGTTAAAAACTCTTTTTTGAAAGTTTTTGAAGTTGTAAATTTATTCCAATCTATATGCAGTTAACTTTAAAAACATGATTTAACTTTTAAAATTTGAAATTGATGATTTCTAAATGACATGTTTTTGCAGAAGAATCTAAGACATAGCTAGCAGTAGAGTAGTAGTACTTATAAGAATTTAGCTATACTTATAAAAATAACTTCAGTCTCAAACATAAAGTTAAAATGTACTTTTTTTATTTTGCCAATTTGTAATATTTTAAATATATTTAATGTAAGTGATGAAGTAAATGTCCTCTTTTATGTCCTCTCATCTTGTTCTGCAGTAAAATCATAGGCGGAAAAGTGACTGGATATAACTCGGCATGAATATCCTCATGGCCAAACACAGAACTCAGACCAGATATGACACCACATTTTTTAGTTCACTTTGTGAAGGAGGGAGAAAGAGGAGCTAATTTTCATGTCCATCATCTCTTACTCCTGCCAGTGCCTCTGTGAAAGCCCAGTTATCCTCCTCCATTTCTGGGGTGAAAGTGAAAAGTAGATGCGTTATCAGGGCAAAACTGATAATGGCTGTAAGGCACAGACTGATCCCAATTGCCCTGCTTTCAGCCTGAGCCACCCAATGCTCCCTGACAGTAAAGGGTTCACTGACAGATGGGACTGGAGAACTGTCAGACAGAGTGCTGATCTGGCATCAAAAAGCCCACCAAATGGGCTTTTTATTTTCTGGCATCATAACCTTGCAGATTTTTTTTTTTTTTTTTTTTTTTTCTTTTTTTCAGCTTGGATCATGATTTTTATTTTGCAAAACATCAATCCAAAAGTAATAATGAAACTCATAAATTACTTATTTTTATTTTTTTTAGTTCTTATAGCTTGTCCTTATTGTTAAATTTGGGATGCATTCAAAGCATCATTCCAAAACTTGAGTAGCAATGGGATATTACTGTTCCTCTGCTCGCTATGTTTCATTTCTGCTATTTTCAAAATAGCCTAGTGGTCATAATGCCTGGTGGTTATTACTTCACAGGCACTCTTCACTCAGATAAGCCTCTGAACAGGACAGAGAACGAAAGGAATCTATCAGCAGGGGGAGCAAAAAGTGAAGGTTATTATAATGTCATCACAAGTTACCCAGACCCAGGGGCTGAATATTGCCCTCTGGAGAACAGGAATAAAACACATAAACTTAAAAACAGAAGGAGCAGTTACAGAGGGAAACATGGATATGTTGACAAAAAGGAAGCGTATGGGAAAATAAAACTGCAAACATTGACTGAGATAAGAATGCATGTTATGTTTTAAATTTTTTTACTATGTAATAAGTTATGATTAGGCTTCCTGTAAGACTGATACAACAAAGAATCGGTTGGTATGAATTCTCTTTAAAACATGACAAGACACATTTTCTGCCAAGATCCCTGAAAGATCTGGTAGAGAAATTGGGTTTTGGCTATTCTTAATTTATCCCACATATGTGAATAACAATGAAATATTCAGTCTTATATCTTATTTTCAACATCTTTGTCTGCTTTTCTCATTCAGTGGTGTCTTTCCATTTGGGGCCTGACAGACAATCAAGTCTCCACACAAACAGGTCAAGATTTCTGAGTTCTTCAGTATGTTATAGTTTAAGAGTTTTATCTCTCAGAATCTCATCATCTTCACTTCACAAAGAAAGTTTCATAACATGAAAAGAAAGCCAAATAAACAGATCTAGTTTAGAGCAAAAAGACCACAAAATGACAGAATCTTAATTATCTTTCTTTATGTTTTTTGTTACCCTTTCCAGCAAAATTCCCCCTGTGTCTAAAATATGTCTTTGTGATTTATGAAAAAGATCATATAAATGCCCTGTTATGAGATCAGGGTAACCCAATAAGGCAATAAGTCCATTAATGAAGTCCTAGTAATAGCCCACGGAGGAATACACACGTGGACCCTGGGGGACATGGGGTGGCTAGAAGAATGACAAATGGAGCTCGTAGCTTAAACATGTTCCCAAGGCTGCAAGACTCTTTTCATCGTCCAATCAATACACGGCATTGGTCCATCATGCCTTCTGAAAGACCCTTAGGGTGTGTGTTGTGTGTGTTAAGAGATTTCATAATAAAGTAAGAACTGTGCTGTGATTAGCCTCAGTCATTGTTAAAGATGAATGGGGAGGGGTGAGTAGCAGGTTTAGTTTGTTTTGCATTTTCCATAACTAAACCGGCCGCCTGCGCTTCTCACTTCTGTTCTCCTAACTTTATAAGTTAAAGGCTTTAACTGCTTTTGTAAATCCAAGACAAGGCCATCACAGACATCAAGTGACATTTATTTTAAAAATCTGGCTAGATAGCTATAAATAAAGTTGGACTTCCTTCTCACTGAGTAGTTTTATTCCTAATTCCCTCATTTGTGTTATATGGCACAATGAAAGAGGATGTCATTACATAGAATAGCACTATCATACAAATACACCCTGTGTCCTTGAATGCATCATAATAAATGCTTCATCAGTGGCAACCAACTGGCAGGGCAAATTTATGACCACCAATCTCCTTCATCATCAGAGTAAAGTACTCAGCAAAATTTCATTGTAACTTTCTGAAAAATAAATAAATTTGCCCCTTGACTCATCCCCTCCTACTCATGTCAGTTGTGATGATGGACCCCTGCCTCCATCCCTCCCCCACCAATTCTCTCTTTGTATCACCTCCATACATCTTACCTTCTTTGGCACTGTATCCATACATTTATAGCAGGCTAAAGATAGGTTATCTCACCACCACCAGCTGTAGATCCCCAGAGATTTGTGAACTGTCTCTTCTTGCCTCTGATGGGGCTCCAGCCACCCCTGAAGAGCCCCCCTCTCTAAGGAATGAGGAGCAAGAATGCAGAAGACAGCACATCTGGACGGAGGAAAATGAGAGAATAAAAGAGGAGTCGAAAAGGCGGAGGCGGGTGAGAAATGACAGGAGAAGAATATGCAGAAAGTCTCAGTTTAAATCATGATAAAAGACAGAAATATAAAATAATAGAGGAACAAACCCCTAGATGCAGACTTCTCTAATGGAAACACATGGCTGAGGGCAAAGGTGTTGTCAGCAGTCTGCCAGAGCACAGTCACATCCTTGCCTGATAATCCGGACTGCCATAAAATTAGAATAGCAAATACCCCATTGACAGAGATGCATGTCCTCCCTCTCTTGAGCCACCATAAAAAAAAACTCCCGCCGGTGTCTCAGAACGCCACAAACTTCAATTTAAATTTACAGTACTGCAAAAAGACAAGGTGATATGCATTCAAAAATTCTAATTATCTATTAAGTTATGACTTCAATTTTCTTTTATGGATATTTTCCTTGGGGAGTGCTTCCATCACTAGAATAAGTGAGAATTTTAAAGGAGATAAATAGTGCCATTAATGTATAACATTTTACTTCCATTTTTTCTGAAAGCAAGGAGCTTCTATCCAGATTAATTAGCTTCGTATACACTTGTAAAAAAATGTCTGCTATTTGAAAAAAAGAAATTATTATTTGTTCAATATTCTTTATATTTAACAAGCAAGATTGAAGACAAAATGGTTTCAGTTCCTTTTTTTAATGAATTATATAGTCGGTTTTGCAAATTTGTCTTCAGTATCTTGTTCAGGCATGTTTCTTATAGCTATATTCAGTTACCTGTCTAAAATAAAGGGAAAGAAAGCCAGCACATTTGCATGCGTTGGCGATGTTTATTTCTTTTATATAAAGTATAAAATGATACTTTGCTTAAACTAACCTATCATAAAGCAGAAAGTGAAATACATAGTCATTAATCCAGTAAGGAATAAAAAACACCGGACATAAGTTACTGAAGAATAGGAGTTAGGAAACCCAGGGTGAACTTGCACCCTACTCTGCAATTTAACGGCTCTTTGCAGACAATTTTGCTTCAGTGAATGATCACTTGTGAAAACAGCAGCGGTTCAAAAAACTAAATACTAATAGCATTACAATTGGACAGTTTAGCTCATTTTCACACCTGGTGATCTGGTGGACTTGGATGGGGACCAAAATTCCAACATTGTTATAACTTCCATCTGGTACAGTTTGCCTTCACAAGGCACTTCATCAAACCAAAAGAAACCTTTTGACCCACCTGCTTACCCCCTCGCCTGCTGTGTATTGTTGAATCTCTCCAAGAACCACTTTGGAGAGAAGCAACAACACAAAACTACTTCCTTCTCTGCGAAAAAGGAAACCATCATTGAATGGGTCATTGCTATGCTTTTTTTTGGCAAGTTTGTTGAATAAATATCTTTCAAAAATGCACTCAGTATGAAAGAAAAACAAGGCAGATGACCACAGACACTGTTATTTTTGTTCTCAAGGTGGGTGAGAAGGCTCCAAATGAGGCACATTTGACTTAATTGCACTGATGTGAAAATTGCACAGACTTCCAGCAAGGTATTTTTAAGATATGAAAAGCTCAAGTTGCATTACTACGCAATTACAGTACAATAATATCTTTTGGTGCAGTTTCCAATAGAGTTCACTTCAACCTAGTCAAGACCTAGGTTTAGAGGAAGTGCAGAGTTTGCTTTTTGGTCCGCATCAGAGCTCGATTGGGAACTCATAACTCATTAAGTGAACCAAACTTTCTTTCCAAACAAACTATGGTCCAATTAAAGGGGACTAAACAGGGCTGGTGTGAAAGACAAGAATGAACTAGGATTTCCCTCCACATAACAGTTTCTCAAAAATGAAACACTTTATAATGGGGAAAAATGCAGTTATAGTGGTAACTTCACCCATCTCCGTGTAAGAAGTATACGTTTTATTTCTAAACGATATAATAGTAAAGGACTGTAATGGATTTAACTTCTTATATACAATCAGACTGAAGTTGCAGTTAAACCCTTGCTCCTTCATTAGGGTCAGCCACTGACAGAATAAGAATCAGTGATGCAGTGATTACCAACACATTCTACATTTCGGTAGAAGATCTGACAAAATACAGGTAAAAATGACAGTGAAAAAAATTATTTTGTTTTCTTGTATAACTAATGTTTGAAAAAGAAGAAATACAGTCGCCAGCTCTCGCTGTTGACTTCCTGTTAGACCTGTTGATTGCAGCAAAGGTTATTTTTTTTATCCTACAGAATATATTCATGATATTTAAAAATGATGGAGAGTTTTGACTCAAAATACTTTATACGTCATCTTCAATTTTTTGCTTTGTTAAAGCTGACCAATTCCTGAATAGAAGATTTCGGGAGAAAATGTCACATATGTAACTGATGTGAAAATATTCTTATTGGGTTTCAAAATGACTTCTAAAAAATTTCTAGGCTGTTTCCAAAATATGAGGGTAATAGCCTTTTAAAATGCAAATACAAATAAAGGAAGTTCATTTCAGTTTTTTAGAGAGCATTAATGTGAAGCGAAACTGCAACAAAGATGTGGTCCCTTAGGAATTTGCAAAACAAATAAATTCTCTCTCATCTTTTATAGCCCACTACCGTGCTTTACTGTATAAAATTGATATAAGGTGCAAAACTATTAAACAAGTCATCATAACTCCACTTTGAACAGGGTAAGTGTGGGAGTGCGGTGGGGAATAATGGCTTTAATCTGTCTGTTGTTTGTCTCATGGGCATTAAACACCATCTTGATATGAGTGAGACTACAGTGCGCACAGGAGGAGGTCCTCATAATATTTAATAGGTCATCAAAGGGAATGGAGGGCTGACTGCTGACATTTGCCTGGATAGTTAGGATAAAACCCCAGGAGTTGTCATCTGACTCATTACCAGAATATAGTCGACTTGGCTGCATCATCGTTCAAGACTATCTGGCAGAAAAAAATGATAATAATAATAATCAAGCAAATATGACTATTCAAGTCCCATTAACTTACATGAAATTTCTGGTCTCCTGTCTGAAAATAGAGACCAATCACTTGGTAAAACTCTATTATTGCTAATGTGAATTAAGTGATTTAGTTGGTGTCATTAAATTGAAGAAAAGATCCATAAACACCACAGCCTGAGAGCATCACAAACTAAATGGTAAATAGTACTTTCCTTAAACAGATTGCATTTTGACAGCACTTCCTTTAGACCTGCAACCCCCTGCCCACCTCTTCACCTTCTACACCTGGTTAAAGATCAAAAGTTGAAGCCTTGAAACTCATAGCTTTTTAATCTCCTCATCTGGAGCTGCGAGGTTTTACATACAAGAGAAGAGATGAAACATGGTGGCTGGATCAGCTGCTGACCTCCTATGGTCTTTGTAGACAGCAACTGTTATGGATGACAATAGGAGTTGGAGTTAATCTGTATCTTAGTGTCTGTGAATGTGACATTTCATGTGTTCAAGAAGACATTGGAAGTGGGTAGTGTACCCAAAAATGTTACCTTAGTAAGAGTAACACTACTTCATCATTAAAGTAAAAAGTAGACATTCAAGAAATAGCTCAAGAAAGAGTAAAACAGTATTTTAAAAAGTAAAAAGATTACTTAAGTACTGAACCGAGTAACTGATCTATTTTTACTCATCATCATAACATCCGCTTTAATATTTCATAAATAATGTGAATTTACACAACATATTGTTATGCCACAAGCCATGATGAAAAGTTTGGACACGGAGGACCAATGTCCATGTTGGATGTTTGAAAACTCTAGAAACTTCACAGGACCCTCTACAAGACATTCTCACTGCCCCCCAACCTGATTTGGGACCAGCACAAGTACTACATGCTTACCTATTCTCTTTCCATGGTAGCTCTGGAGGAGTGCCACATCGGTGGGAACAAAGACAACACGGCTTAATGGACTTCCTTCCTAAACCCATCCTCAAGTTAAATAGTCC
Source organism: Jordanella pulchra (assembly GCA_034780135.1). Taxonomy (NCBI): domain Eukaryota; kingdom Metazoa; phylum Chordata; class Actinopteri; order Cyprinodontiformes; family Cyprinodontidae; genus Jordanella; species Jordanella pulchra. The sequence goes on from JAUZNJ010048640.1 coordinate 25,058, forward strand.
TAAAGCCATGTTCAGAACCAGCCTGCTGCAAAACAGACTGTCTCTAACATTCCCCCTTAGTCTACAGGAGTAGAATAACTTAGAAGTACCAGACTTGGATCCAGAACCAGTAAAGGACCCGTCAAAGGACAAAGGCTGACCCATCCAGAAATACTGCCTGGGCTACGTTTTCCTGAACTTTTGTGATGTCTCACTTTTCCAAAACAGAAATCAACAGAGGTTAAAGGTCTGTCAAAGTTAGGGAAAGATTTTCCAGCTTAAGAATTTGAGCTTTTGATGATTTTTTGATCATTCCATGTGCTTACTATTGTTTAAAGCAAGATAACAAGAAGCTAATGGTGACCACATGGTACCCAAAGGTGACAGGTTTGGAGCCGACTTTTTTAAAGCTAAAAAAAACGTTATTTCAATAAGGGTTAAAAACTGATGTTCAATTCGATTCAGTTTATTTATATAGCGCCAATTCACAACACATGTCATCTCAAGGCACTTTACAGAGGGCACGTCAATAAAATCACACAGTCAGATCAGTTCAAAGTTTTCTATGTGAGGAAAACAGGATGACGGCATCAACTCATTGACTCGACATCAATCCCTCACATCAAGCATGCTTGTAGCAACAGTGAAGAGGAAAAACTCCCTTTTAACAGGAAAAAACCTCCAACAAAACCAGGCTTAGTGTGAGCGGCTATCTGACAAGACCGACTTGGGTCCATGGAGACAGAAGCAGACATACCAAAAGAAGCAGAGATATAAAAGGTAACTGTCAGCCAGCTTCACAGGCTGCCTTGTCCGGGAAAGACCAAGTCAGGTAGAGGAGCTCCAAGCCAGCATCAATGTTAGAGGACGAAAGAGAGGACATCCAGTTAGTCACAGTAAGAGAGACAGAACAGCACCGAAAAACAGGCAGAGCTCCAACAACTATAAACAATGGTGTTGATGGTAGTAATCCAGCCAACATTTCTCTCTCGGATGGAGCCACAGCCAACAGGAACAGACCAGACGAAGCTACTATGATGAGAAAAAAAAAATACAGAGAGAGCATAAAGTTATAGGTTGAACTAACAAATACTGCAGAATGGGAGAATAGAGATAGAAAGAGAAAGAGATAGAATGATGAAAAGTGGTCCTTATGTCCTCCAGAAGTCTAAGCCTATAGCAGTATAACTATAGAGATAGTTCAGGATAACCTGAGCTGCCCTATTAGCTTTATCAAAAAGGAAAGTTTTAAGCCTAACCTTAAAGCAGGGTATGTGCCTCACAAACTAAAACTGGTAGTTGGTTCCACAGGATAAGAGCCTTATAACTAAAAGATCTACACCTCACCTTCTGTTTTTGGAAATTCTAGAAACCACTAGTAAACCTGCAGATTGAGAGCAAAGTGCTCTGTTAGGAACATAAGGAACAATCAGATATCTGATATAAGACAAAGCTTGGCCATTTAAGGCTTTAAAAGTGAGAAGGATTTTGAATTATATTCTAGATTTAACAGGAAGCCAATGAAAAAATGCTAAGATAGGAGAAATATAATCTCTGTTTTTAATTTGGCTACAGCATTTCGGATCAGCTGAAGGCTTTTAACTACAATTCGGGGACTTCCCGATAGTAAAGATTACAATAGTCCAGCCTTGTAGTAACACATGCATGAACTAGTTTCTCAGCAGCACCCTGGACAGGATATTTCTTATTTTTGCAATATTCCAGAGATGACAAAAGGAAATTCTAGAACAGGTGCTGATATAAAATAACACCAAGATTTTTTACGATTTATCTGAGATTCCATCGAAATGAAGTGATTGACTACTGTCAGATTCTGGTCCAAAGACAATACAAGATATAGAGCATACAATAAATCGACAATAACGATTTCAATTGAAAGAAAACCTTTTCAAAATATATTTAATATTTTTGTTGCTATCATGAAAATAACACAGTATATTATGTATACAGATGTGACTAGGATAAATTCCCTCCAGTAACAAGAAATACTACTGTATTGACTTTTGAACTCCAAATTAGAGATCAGAATCAGCACATAGAAAATAAGATTAAATCAATAAAGCTTGACTACAACAAATTTTATGCAAACATTAAGATTATATAGATCTGTCTCCCTGATGTACAGCATTTTAAGCATGTTCTTTAGTGAGTGAAGTTACTCATGACAGGTAGAGTAGCAAGAAATTTTACTCAAAAAGAAGAGTATCATATGTTTTATTTAAGTAAAACTATATAGCACAATGTAATAAAACTTCTCATAAAATAATTATTTCTTAAAGTTACCTAAGTAGATGTAACTGAGAAAATGTAATGGAGTTACTACCTCCCTTGTTACGATAATAACTGTTGATATGGAACATAGATAGACTTTCGAAATTTAGTTTAGGCAAATGGACTGAACTGAATTTTATAAGCTTGGCCATGACCTGGATGAGTGAAAACCTTCAGAGATAAATATATATAGAATACAATAGTACTTTATCAGATCTTAATTATAGTTTATATTCAACACCAAAGATTTCAAATCACAGTCAAGCACCCAGGAAAATAATAACACGTAAAATTAATCAAAACTGGGCTGCCTTTTTGACCTGAGTTGAAAACCTCAAGCTCAATATGTCAGTAGGTTTTTGAAGTAGGACCCAAAATGCATACAGACAGACTTGAGGAGCAAGGCAGTTGGGAAACTTAAATAACAAGAAAAACAAAACGTACAGATTTGCAAGAAAAGATCATTGAGCACGAGCAAAAATTGGTCTCGGATACTGGAAACAGGATTTTACTTAGGAGATGTGATAAGCTGCCTAAAGATCAGGTTAGGCAACACAAAGGTGCACATAACAAGACTGACTGGATAGTGCTGTGGCAAGAGAAAGGAAAAACATTATTGGAGCTTAATTTAGAATAGCAGGAATTTCACATACTTGAACTGATAAAGCAAATCCCAACCGACAAAAAAGACAGCAGATGTGGAGCATAATAAACTACGAGAACAATGCTGAAAAAAGTATGAACCAATACAAACACCTTAAAATGATGCTTTATTTCTATTAACATCCAAAAAGTCGACTGTTGGGCCACTGGCAGTGTCTAAATTGCTCACTGATTTGATAATGTATTTACAAGTTTGCACTGTGATGGACTGAAGACTGGTGAGGGTGTTTCTCACTTCTCAAGTTATTTTTTCTCATTTTATATAGCAGTTCAAAAAACATATACTGACAGAAAAAGAATCATGTTTCTCTTGTTGAGATGATCATAGTGATTCAGTTATTTTTGAGATGAACCAGAATCTTGAAGGGGCACAGCACCTATCACGTCTTCATATCAAAGCTGCAGATAGACTTTCTGATAAAACCTTTAAAACCTCTTGCTCAGCAAAGTCTATCCACCATCCTGCATTCAATCTCCCTAGTACCTGACTGTTGTCCAGATGGATGACTGATGCTACTATCTACAACCTTATTCTTATGCACCACACCATCTGCATAAGTTTTGAAGGAGCAAGTATAGTAAAAAGTCGTTTTATAAGTCAGATCCACAGATGTCACTTCTGAGATGTCAGACCACAAATACGCTGAGTTTTTTTGGTATTCTGATGTAAATAAAAAGTTTTCCAAGAGACAAACATCAGAAGTATTGGACCTATTTCTTGCTTTCTGTACCCTGCAAAAAGTTGAGTAGTTCCATCTTGGTCTCCAAGACTGCATCTTTCCAGTTATCCTTATTTGGTCACTATGGCTAGCTTCACAACCTCCTTTGCAGGTCAGAATATAGCTTATACTTGATCCAATGTCTAGAATTCCTCAGACATCATCCTCATCCCCACTGAAAGGCTGAAATTAGACTTTCCTTTAAAGAACATGCAGGCAAAATGAATTTACTTTTCAATTGCATAGTTATAAATATATGTATGTGTATAAATTGATTGATAGGGAAAGAGAAGATATTTAAAATATTCAAATCTGATTTCTAGTATGTAGCGATTCAATTAAAAGAGAATCTAAGCTAAAAAAATTTTTTTTAAATTTTAATTCAGACATTTTGTTTTTAGCTTTAAATAAGGATTTGATTTCTAAGCTCATATCACAAAATTCTCCTCTATCTCAGTCAATGGCTCTAAAACTTTGGACAACCCCCTCACTGCTGCACAAAAACAGTGGCACTCAAATGCCTCTTGCACATTGATTCCATTCCCGAGGGCCCAAACCAATTTCTCTTGTTTTCAGACATCGTCCCTCCCAGAACCTAAAGTGGCCATCAAAGACATTCATCCATCCGCCTGGGATGACTATGACTGATCTTGCCACAAAACGATCAATTTGTGTTTTGCTCTCTTTTTCCCTCTTTCTCCTGTGTGGATTTCTTTCCCTCTTTTTCTTCCTGTATTTCATCTTACTGCTGTTTTCTCATGTGCAGAATATGATGAAAAAGCGAGAGGGCAGATCATTTGACGTTGTCACATGTTAGAGTTACAAGGCAATCACTGTTTGACCTTGGAAAACAACAAATTCAAATTTCCATCCATCTATATTTTGGACACATGTATAACTATTTCAGCAGCAGCCAACAGATCATCCATGCAAACAAACGGTAATTTCTCACAGGCAAGATTGAACTTTGAAAAATGTAGCCGGGAAAGTAAGTACTGTATTCTCAGGGAGTTTATTTCAAATGGGATTATGGATATAAAATTTACACTAGATTTCTGTAACAACTCCAGTGATGCAAATATATCCATAAATAAAAACATAAAAAGCATTAAAAATTATTCCAGGAGTATATGAATACAAACTCTTTTTTTCAATTAAACTTCACTATGAATAAAAACAAGACACTAAAGAAAAACATGTTGAAGATGTTGTCCCTCTAAATTCTTTATAATATTTTTCACTTTAATCCTTGTTAGGATACCAGACCGTTCTAATAACTTAACTCTTATTCTCTGAAACTTCTCTAACACTTCCTTGGATAATCTTTCTTTGTTTATTTGTTATTGAAACCAATGTCTCATTTTCAGATTCTTATCAGAAATGTTCTGCTACATTTTTTATTCAACCTTCCCTCATGTGGAGTCTTAAAATTAGCAATGATGTTCCCACATATTGATGTCACTGTTGATCAGGTGCTTTTTAGATGAATTTGTAACGCCATTCTTCACCCAAATACATTGTAAAATAACAAAGGGATCAACTTTAAAGTCATCTTACCAGACTATGCTCTCCTAGTAGTTAATTTCTTTTCCCTAAACTTCTGTAGCACACTAAGATAAGCTTTAACATATCTCTTCAGCAGGGGGGTTTGTGAATGTTCAATGGCCATTATGGTTGATTTCTCTGTGTTTTCAGTAAAAAGACTATTTTTTACACCTGCTGAGGTTTGGTCCTAATAGTACCAACACTGAGAAGTTCAGAAATAGGTCTGTTACTACTGCTATAAATATGTTGTTTAATAAGGTTGAAAAGGTCTTAGGAGAGCTGTTACCTTTTACCCATTATGTCATGCTTCTTGCTTGATATCTTGGTAATGAGAAACCTTTTATAGACCATTAATTAGAACTAAACCATCCAATATAGGAGACAGGACTGCTTTCTAAAGACCAAATTTCAGGTGTTTTCTTGATTTTCTGTCATTTAACACCTCATTTTGTAATAACTTTTATAATTATACCGTCTTTATTTTTCCCTTTAAAATACACAATATTTAATAAATTAGCTAATATGTGTTTATTTTTTCATGAGTGATTTTTTTTAGGTTGTTACAGACTTTTAGCTACAGCGTAATTAGAAATATGCATACTGAGAGAAATGTTAAAGTCTTTAATATTTATTTTTTCAGGTTCTAAGTGGTCTTCATCATACAGACAAATAAAATAATCAAAAAAATATGCAGAGAGTGAATTTATATCTGATTAAATGGGCCTAAACCGTGCTATAAGTGTCCACTTCATTCATTAAGCTGTAATTAAACTTGATTTTCATCCAGGAGTCAAACATTTTCAGATTCCTCCAAGGCATGATAGGTGATGATGAAGATGCTTGGAAGATCTGTTATTCCAGTTTGTAATTGCACAGAGCAGATTGGAGGGTTGGACATGTCTGTTGAAAGGCAGCAAAGAAACATTTCTTACCAGATGTGAACAATAGCTGCTATTGTTTATATGGGCGCTTTTTTTAGGCATTCAATCACGCAT
>JAUZNJ010048651.1:0-31249 GCA_034780135.1 Jordanella pulchra
TAATGAGAATGGCTGACCTATTGTATGTTATGATTAAATGTTACCACATTTGGGTGGCTGTAGTTGCAGCCATCACAATCAGATTGAAGCAAATTGTTTCACCAAATATAATTTTAGCAAATAATGTCTTATTTACCTCTTTATGTTTGCATTGTCAATTGGTTTGAACACATTTAAACTGTGGGCAATTTAGATTGTGGGCAACTGCATAGCTCCTATGCTAAATGAACTCTTGAAAGGAAGGATCCTAGTTCCTCTTCATATCTCTCCCTTACTGTCACCACTATTCAGACAACACTTATCAAGGCAACTTCTAACACATTTCTACTCAGGCTCTAGGGTCAAATGCCAGTATTCATTGGGCACTTAGTTTATACTGTAATTATGTCTCACCTGTTTTATTATTAACTTGCCTATGGATCTTTCTCAAAACGTACCCAGTTAAGTTGCTGCTTCAAAGGAGAACCACAAATGACAATTTTACCTCATATTAGTCACATATGTACTCAGGTTCTGTCTCAGAAATAAAAATGTTCTTCACTGTGGGATGTGGGTATGTTTGTTAAACCTGTCAAATGTTAAAAATTGTAAAAAAAAATGTCTAAGAAGATCAGGTCTATAAACATCAAAGGAATGTTGCAGAAACGGTGCTGCTCAGTTTGTTGTTTCTATTTTATACATTTTTAGAAAATTTGTTTCCATTTTTTTGCTGGTATAAAAAAAAGAAAGATCTTTAACTGGATGTTTTGTTCCACCCAGACGACAAGCAATCAAGACTTACCTGGAGACATGTCATACCTGCTTTGAAAAAGGAAGATTCAAAGTTAAATGTCAACGCAAGTGACATTTAATGTAATCATTTCTTGAGTATTCCCAAACTGCCTATTTAGTGTGTAATACTTTATTCACAAGTAATAAAAAATCCATTTTAGTTTTCTAATCCCTTATTTTTGCAAAGATTTCCTCATGTCATACTTGGATCTAATATAAATGGATTTCCTAATCAGTAGTTTTAATGTGTAATTGTCAAGGTGACATACAAAGACATGGTGTCCTATTTAACTTGTGGATAATTGAGTGCTCCAAATTCCTGAATTTGAGCTCTGTGATGAGTAGAGTGCATTGTATGGCGTGGTTCATGAATATGATCAAACTGGAACAGCACCCATAGGGAACTCCCATTAAGGGTTGGGGGGGGTGGTTAATTCATGTAATTCATACGTATCATCCCACCTAATGGGTCCACACCAAGAGATTTCCTTGAATTGAGTTAATGACTTCTTGTTACAATTGCTGGTTTTACAAAGTGGGTGGACATCAGAGCAGAAAGCCAAACCTTTGATGCATTCAGGGGAGTTTTGAGGAAAAGTCCAACGACACACTCAAGATTGAAATGTCTGTTTACTGAGGGGAAATTTATTGTGTTAAACATACAAATATGGATTGTACATGCCTTTACGTCAGAAAACAACAGTTTGGAGAAGATCACAACAACACAGGGATTTACATAAGTTCCAGAAAAAAGCAGTAATAAATTATTAATCAGTTATGGTTGGAGAACTAATGATGCAGTAAGGATTATAGTGGGTTAAGAGGTGGGGGAGCTTTCTGATTGCTGGATGCCTCCCTGAAATAAGACTGGTCACTGACTGGCCACACATTGTGTGCTTAAAATCCTCTCCAAGGCGAGCTGCATTCCCGTTATATCCACAGTCCAACAGCCAGCCTACAATTTACGATTCTTTCAGTAGCATGATGTCTAGATGATGTATTTGTTTGGTTTGCATCACAGCTGCTTCGGAGACAACACAAAATAAGGAATGTGCAAGAAGAGATTATCTAAATATATGCTTTTTTTTCTAAAGTATGGCTTAGATGTCATCTCTAGGCTGTAAAGCTGAGCCCCCAAATCCTTTTGTGCATACCAAAACAATTACTCTCCCCATCACTAGATTCTTATTAAGCATAATAACAAGTGGATGTAGATGAGCATATGAAAGAGGAGGTGAACACCACGCCGGCAAGCGTGGATCTAGAGAGACGGCATCCAAACATTGGGGAGTGTGAACATTATGTACAAAAGCCTCGCCTGGCTTTCGCTAAGATTCTGTCTGCCACAGCATTAGGTGAGGGGATTTAGGGAGAATGGGGAACCTTACTTAAACCATCTTGGATCAAGTGTTTGCACGGATGTTCCATTCACGATCAAGGCAATGGGACGGGCTTTTAATGCTGCCCAGTCTTTCCAAGCCGTGCTCGGCAAACCCTCATTTGTCTGCCTTCAGGGGGAAAGTGGAATGAGGTCAAGCTAACAAAGCAGAGCAAAAACACAGCTTTGAAAAAGAAAGACATCAAGAAAGAGGAAAAGAAAAACAAACAAAAAAGTGACCTAACATGCTCTGGTTGGAAGTGGGAGCTAAAAGTTTTTGAAATCAGACAAAAAAACTGGAATGGAAACAAACAGAAAGTAAGCAACTAGAAAGATGTGGGGAAATGAGTTCTTGGCAAATCTGACCTGAAACGTCTCGTTAATGTTCATAGATACACTTTAAACATGCTGAAATGCAGGAGCATCTATCTTGTGATTACCACAGTAGCTAAGTAAGCAAAATGCACCCATTCAAATGGCTTATTAATCATTTATAAGTTGTGTTACACACAATAGGCTATTGGAGTACTGGCTATTATACCACAAAGTGAAACCTGTTTGATTGTTGTAGAAAGTAGATACACTTCACTGTACTTAAGATTTGACTGCATGCAGACTGAATAATGAGGCGCAGCAACATCGATGGTAATGTGCTTAGTTTATTTTATGGAGAATTTGATCCAAACTCTTCTCTTCCCTTTAGAGTTTAGCGGAGATTTGGAAAAACCTCTCTGTACCCATCTCACTGCTTCCTTTCTGAGGGTTTATCACAAGTCACATTGAAATGACCGGGATGGCGTTACTTCTTCAGCTCAGTCAGTTGCCAAGCAACATTAAGTCCTTTTAAATTCTACCTGGTAGCTATTTACAGCCTCCAGACAGCGACAGTCCCTCTGCTTTTACAACAGATCCACCATGTTTTCACATACATATGACTTTATTCGACTTTTTTTGAGATTTAAACATGTCTGAGGCTGCAGAGCTTGAGTCTGACTGTTAGGACTTCAACTAGTGTGGTATAAACAGTCAAAACTTACTTGATCAGATTCATAGCCATATGCTATGTGATAATTGTTGCAATCAAATGAGATTTAACAAGAATCAAAGCTCTCGAGAAAGACAATTAGCTAAATAAGTTTATTAACCTTCCTCTACATGAACTTTGTTTAGCCGTGCCATTATAGAGTAGCTGTTTGGGGGAGAATATTGAAATGGTAGCAGTTAATTCTAGACATTCAATCAATCCACAGACATTTTGCTTGCAGATGATGGATGAATCCAATGAATTATGCTTTTTGAAATTTTATATAAACTGAGTTTGACTTGCCATCTTGTTTCAGGTGCTATATCCTAAGCAACCTTGCCATCATGACTAGAAGTGGCTGACATCCATCCACATGAGGACATTTAAACTAAACAAACACAAAAGATAGAGCTGAAAGTAATTATCATATTATAACATCCCAAGATACATCAAAAATATCTTCATCAACATCTTGTCTAGCAAGGTAATCATTTTGACTAATTTCTTTTAATTCATCTACTTCACAACTTAATCCTAGGCTACCTGCTACAGAGAGACAAACAAATCCAGGTCAGCTCCATCTACAGGAGGAAAAGAGTTTGAAATCTGTCCTCGATATAGAAAAGAGGTTAGTTTCCAATAATAATTCCTTTAATTAGTAAGAGTATTATTATAGCACTGTAGAGAAATCTGGCTTTCAGAAGCAGTTCGGTGTGCTACATATATCGAAGGGGTCATAGAGGTGCAGCAAATTTTTGTTTTTTCCATTATATGTTTATACAGTACATGTGCTTTATAGGATTAATATGCTTATAGTTTCTGTGCTGTAAGTTGCAATAGGACTAAAGGTAAGAATGTTTTTACTCTCTGCTCAACCACTGCAGTATGTCTGACCTTACAGTGACAGGGCTCTGGGTCATGGCTGCTATCTACTCCACTCCACTCATTATCAAGAGTTTATTAAAGGAAGGAGAGGTTTAAGTTACCTGCTGTGGCTCTAGGTAACCCAAAACTGAGTGAGGTTTAGAGTTCTCAGATGCAGGCAGTTTCACTTAAATGTGTCGGGTCTTCGTCTTTGGTAACAAAGGGTCGTTAGATCAATGAGGCAACCTAAAATAACCAGCTTGAACTTTATGTCAAGACAATTTTTTCTGTGAGAGGCTTAAATTTCCCACTTATTCACAAATCTTTTACTAACCTCTGGTGAAATTTAATTTGAGACAATCTGAGTTTATGAGGAATCACCAAAGGAAATGAGAGGTTTAAGATTTGGTTAACCAAAACACTTTTAGAAAATATACACAAGAAATCCAACAAAAAGAGAAATGCTGGCCCCATATGCTGCCTTAAAATATTCTTAAGACACCAAACAGGTTCAGTAACAAAAAATATTGCTTTGGTCAACAGACTCTATTCTGTCTAAAGTGTCAATAGGTGCTAATTTGACCCAACGATTAGTTCACAAAGTCAACGTCATTTAGTCCAAGATGTTTCTTATCAGTCTTGTGGTGAAGCATTACTGGTGCACAGCTTGGTCAATCATGATAGTCAGGATTTTAGTTTTTTAAAATATGTGCTGCAAGTGGACATTACCAAAAATAACCAAAATGGACAGGGGGCCTAACACAAAGTCCTGCGGTAACATGTTTATTCAGACTAATTGAGATTATTACGTGACATACATGCTTTGCCAGCAGTTGCAGAAAAAGCTGATATTATCGACAAATTCCTGATCTTTGCTACATCGGTGATCAGTTCTAGTTTTCTCAAAACAATTTAGCTTCAGCAAGGTTCTAAAGCTGAGCCACGATATCATTATTTCTAGCAATATGTGAACAAATTTCTGTGTAAATATTGGAAAACCTGTTAAACAAAATGTGTTTCCAGCACCTTGTGTTGCTGAAAGGCTGTTTAAAGTTGTAGTAGCTGTTGACACAGGAGCACTCCATCACTAATGCATCACTCATTTGCCGCACTGTATGGGATTAATGACTTGCATGAAGTCCCTGTACTTTCTATCACTCATTAAGCTCTCCTGCAGAAAACTGCCTCCGACCGAGCGAGTTAGCAGCTAGTTTCCATGACCACCACCTTCGTCACCTGTGAGATCAGACTGGCATGCAGCGGATATCCAATTTCTGGCCAGCACTAGAGGTGATTTTACACCTTAGACAGTTACTTGGTGATATTTTTGTCCCTGCAGAGGCAGACAGAGAGTAACAGAAAGCCTTGCAGTGGCCGAGGGAGGAAGCGACAAACCTGGAACCAGGAGGCTGTGCTTCTCTTCGTTTTGTGGGTTCCTGTTTCATGAACGTCGACCAACTAAGCTGGTTGTGTCGAGTGATAATGGAGATGTTTGTTGCTATGCAGATCTGGTGTGTTTGTGTGCGCTGGGCTTGTTTTGTGTGTGAAAAGAGCAAAGGGAAAAGGGCTTGGATGCACGCCGGGGAGCAATGAGCAACGGGAGATGATATGCGGGGACATTTGCAAAGGTTAATGAGGTGACGGGAGGTTACAGTATTTCATCATGCTAGATTATAAATTTCATTTTTTTTGCTTGTTTTTAAGCCTCTTTATCGCCCCTACAAAACTTCCTCATTGATAATAACTGATCTATCATGCAAAAAGGCATTTCCTGACACTTTGCATAATATGACAATAAATCCTGAACAATTAAAGTCCTTCCACCATTATCCCCAAATCACTAGCAGTCATTGATTGAATATCTGTACATCTGCTGAAATAAATAGATTTTTTCTTGATTTTATTATTATCATCATTATTTTTAATCAGTCAGTCAGTCTACTTCTTTTTTTTCTGGAAGCGCCTGAACTGGTTCTGGATGGCGAGCGCTGCCTTCTCCGTCTCCGGCGCCTCCAAGTCGATGTCGACCTCCTCCTCTTGTTCCTGAGGCTTCGCTCCTGATGCCTTCTCTACAAGGACAAGCACACATTACTTTAAAGCAGAGAGGTTTCAGTCACTTTAATATTTTAGTTACAGAGATATATTTGAAACTGTTTCCATTTTTTGCCCCATTTTTTCTAGAAGTAGATAAATTCAAACAAAATGAAAAATAAAAAGGTTGATGAGTTTTTAGGATCACATGTCGATCCACACTAACATGCTAAGAAAGTTTAACTGTTATCATTTTGCTTATTCACTGTAATGTGTACAGTTTGGTATAAACACTCAAATGTCTGCAACACAACCAAGAAAGTTTATTTTTCTAAATTTAAACACAAATGGAAAACGAACAAAGGAACTAAAGAGAGAAATCAAAGCTAATCGTTTTTAGTTTTTGTAATTACTTTTGCAGTTTTGGTTGTTTAATCCATCTAGGTGACTTTCAGGAACTTTAGTTTAAAGATACGTTGTTGAACTCTTGTGTTTATTCTCACCAGCTTAGAGGGGATTTAATGACAGCATATAGTTTATGGGGGTGTATACAAATACAATTACAGTTAAAAAAAACTGAATGTCGAAAAAAATTGTATGTTTTGTCATCATCTTAGAAAGTGAAAGGAATAAATATATTGAGTGAAATATTTAGAGTAATTTTGAAGATTATGGATCACAGATTTACTTTGTTGGTGGGTTTTCAAAAAATAAAATAAAGTATTTTTTTAGGGACATTTTAAGTTTAACACTGAAACTCAAAAATCTAAATAGATCAAAGTCTCTACTACCCTCATGTCTCTGTAACTGAGTCAGTTTAAACAACTGTATTTAAATCCTGATGCTGTCTTCTTCTTTCAGAAGATGGACTTTGCTTCAAACCTCAGTAATAAACGATCTGAGCTGGATTTGTGTTGCTGCATGAGCGCATTGATTTTAGAAAGGATTAAACCTTCACCTGCACGCAGTGAAAAACAATGACTCAGACACTATAAATACTTCTGCCTGTACTGTAAAGCCCCTGTATACACAAACTTTTTGTCAGCTACCTATAAGGTATGCAGAAATGCTCAGCAGGTGTGTTTTCCCTCAGACATGGCAGTGATAAACAGGTACTAGCAAAAGAAAAACCTTATGTTTGGAACTCGAGCCCTTAACTATGAATCTCCATCACTTGCTGGCTTTTGCTGGGGCTGCATTGATAGATGGAAAGTTTTCCTTTGCTGAAATTGCTTATTGATGAGCAAAGTTAAACCAGCGCCAACTTGTCCCAGCTGACACACAGCTGAATCCTGCCAAACCGCTGCCTTGGACCGGTGCTTAGCTCATGGAAAAACAGGAGTTTGATCCTTCTATTCAGTGCAATGTAAGCATTTTTGTTATTGCTGAAGGTCAAAGAGGCAACGTAGAAAAGAAACCCTGGTGAGTTAGTTGTAAAAAAAAATGACAGAACATAAGGCTTCAAAGATTGACCGTTTATTACATTAACCGCTGAACTTCCTGGATTTTCTGTTTTTTCTAAGCCCTTTGTGTGTCAGATACCGATGTGACCCCTCTCATCACACTTTGATGCAAAGGATCGATGTGTAATGAGAGGAGGCGGACACTGCACCACGTTACACACCTGTGAGCTGCAAGAACAAAACAGCCCAGGAAGTTTCTGTTGGCAGCTTGAGGCGCGCTTTGTACCATCTATACTAGTGTTTATTTAGGTTAAGTGGTGAATTTAAGTGATGGGTTAGGGTTCATTTCACAGGTTGAAATTCATGGAAAGTTTTCATAACTTTTCACACAGCAATAAATCAGTATCTTATGCACAGCAGATGTGTGTTGGTTGTTTACTTTGATGGCCAAACGCGCATATTAAGGGAGAGAAATCGAAGGAGGTGGTTTCCTGTATTTAGAACCAAAATAAAATGAGTTTCTAGCAAGAAATTCTTTGATTAAAGAAGTTGAAAGTCACATTTATTCTCAATTAGTGATTTTAAATTTGAAAGGACTTTTAAAATAGATTAAAAAGTCAAAGTTTAAAGTTTAAACATTGTGTGATTTATAAACACCCTTTCATGAGGTATATGAAAATGTATATATAAAAATACAATGATGTAGATCTATTTATTCCACCTTTCTTCTTTTTGTAACAGAGTTAAACAGGCAGGCATTAGCTTGTCACTTAGCCTGATTCACTTGTTTTATGCTAAGCCTCCTGTAGGCTGTTTATTTTACCTCCATAGGTGTTAAATCTCAGCTTTTTTTTTAACAACTAGAACACAGCATGAGAAAAGACGTGAGAGGAGAGTCAGTGTCAAAACCGCCAAACATTTCTGGTGTGAGGCCTATTTTTTAGCCAGCTGACTGACAGTGCTTAGGATTATGTAGGGGAGGAGCGAGGGATACTGTGTTGCAGAATTTGACCAGACAAGACTGCGTTCACTGCAGCAACCGTTTGCTATCTTATTAAAAAGAAGTAAGACAGTGGGATGGAAAAAGATGGTACAATGGAAAGTAAAATGGAAAAAAAAAATTAATTTAAGCCACTAAGAGCACTCGATGTGTAACTTTCAGGTTTAGCTCCCCGAGGACACTGTTGAGCAAAAGGTTTGTTCTGTACATTTGTTGAAATTTGTGTCATATCTGGTTTGTTGCCTAAAAACAACATTTAGCTTAGTTAGCGATCCTGTTAAAAAACTCAGACTGCTAAAGTAGCCTTCTGGGTCACATGACCCATTCAGTCATGGACCCTCCCAAGTTATATACACCAGTTTTGGAGAATGTCATCCCACAAAGAGCACTGATACGAACAAAGTGCAGGTATATTGACCTGAAGAATAAATCAGTGTCTCAAATGAAGCTATTCTAAACCTAATCAAAAATTAAATATACGTGGAAAAAAGAATGACTCAATCTGAGAAAAGACCGTCAGAGTCAGGTGTAAATATGTGGTTTTTTGCACTGAAAGCCCCAAAATGATTAAAATCATAAACTATAAGAGGCTTTAAAGATTACATCTGATCAAACTTGGAAATGAAATAAAAAAAAAACCTGTGTGTAATGTAAAAATATCAACTCAGCAATAATTTCTTTGCTTGAAGCTTTGAATTATCATATAGATGAGAAAATAAAACGTTATTTTGTTGTCTCAATAATTACCAAATTGTCTAAACTGAGATCAATTCTTATTGAAGAGAATCTGATCCTATTTAGTGCTAAGATCTTGGCAAACATCCATCAGTGCCAAAACATGAAATGCAAAGGAAACAGCAAACACTGAAGAACAATTTTAAATTCAGTTTAGATCTTTTTATGAGATTCTTACCTTTGTTGTCAGCTGCAGTCGTCTGGCTGCTGTTGTCTGAATTATTGGATGCCAGCTGTTGAGGAAAAGGACACTTTAAGTACTGCAAATATAAGATGTCTCCACAGTAAACTCTGTAGGTGTAACAATATTTTACTATATTTCTGAGCCAAACACAGGAAAAATCGTTTCTGATGGTTTAGTTTAGTCCACCTTACCAGTCCATGTGTTGTACCTGCAGCTAGCAAAAACAATGTGAACACATGAGTGCAGCGCTTGGTGGAACAGCTTTGGTGTTACAATGACATTATGTTGAGAAACACTTCCTGTCAGGCTGAGATGAGAAGCAGGCGACTGGAGGCGTCCCTTCACAGCTGTTCCTCTGTAAACCTTGTCATATGCCACATTGCTTTTGTGCTATACTGCCATCAAACTCCAATGAAAACGCCTCCTCTGACCTCTCAACACTCACTTTAGTCTGTTTCACCAAACGAGTTTGTTTTAAGCTCATTCCTAGTCTCAGCCCTTTTTTACTTTGCTTTATTTTTAATTGATGCTCCTCTGTCATAGTTGAGTTTTTTTTCCTCAAGGCATAGCTGTACTTTAAATGTACCCAGAGCCCTGAAACTTTCATACATTCACAGCCATGAACTTCAGGGTATTCATGATGGACCAGCGAGTGCATAGTTATGAATAGAACAGAAGAATTATGCAAGGTTCTAAAAGTCATTTTATGAATAATCAGGAAAATGTGGTATCGTCTGTTTTCAGTATCTTTCTTTTCACAACAAAATTGGACTGGATGGAAAGTGTCTCTAAAATTCATGTTAAAAATGACACCATATATGTCTGGACTTTGACTGGGCCATTCTCATACAAAAATAGCCTTCAATCTTAATCATTCAATCATATATGTGTTGGTATGTTTAGGATGGCCTCTTGGTAGAACGTGGACCTCCTCCAAGGTCTCATTTATTTCCAGTTTCTAAGAGGTCGTCCTCCAGGATTGTCCTCTATTTCAACTGTGTCCAGATCTCCTGTCTTAACTTAGGAAAACCATCCTCACAGCATGATCCTGTAAGCACCATGTTTCACACATGGTGTCCTTCTGACCAATGGACATTCCCCCGCATGTAACTCACAAGACTTCCTATGCATTTATACCTGTTCTATTAGCTAAGATAAGACTAATGGTCTTTTATATTGGGGAGCTTAAAGAAGACAGCAGAATTCAAATCCATAACTACATTTTGCAAAATAATTTTTTGCTTGAGCTGGATTCTAACTTTTTTGTATAAGAGAAAATGTGAGATAGAGGTTGAGACACAATCAAGTAAGTTTAGATGCAGTAAACATTTAGCTCAGCTGTTTCTGCTGCCGGTGTATTGAATTCAAGCATTAGGATCCGACTTTGCTTAACATATGGATGGAAAAATGGCTGCTTTAGGTTGTATCTTGGTAGGTTTTCAGTTGTGCCACACTTTTCCTGTTCAAACGACTGAACTGTTCGCAGGAAGGTGTTCAAATCTTTGAATGTTTTAGAAACTTTCACAACCTTTCTTTGCCTGACCTCTGCTACTTTCCTTGGCCTTCATTATGCTCTAATGTTCCCTGACAACATGAGGGAACAGATTATGGGACAAAATATAAAGCTTATCGATACTTTGGCACTTTATCTCACCTATGTAAAACTCAAAGAAGAAATTGAGCTGTTCTGAACTTGACTGGGTGTTTGGGACTCAGCATTTTTTTGTACAATTCTGTCATTTAAACAATCATTGGTCAACGCCTCAACACACTTTTGTCTGAATTTCCCTCTTTTTATGCTTAGTACGTTATGACTTAATGGCAAAAACCCTTTGAGCATGTAACTAAGTGATGACAGAGGCAGAGGGTAAGGGAGGCTGCAAAGAGGAAAAGAACAGGGACAGAATCTGGCAAGGAAACAAATTCTGACATTATGTAATATGGCATCTGACGGTAAACCAAAAGACGGAAATCAACATGCATCCGAGCATGTATGAGTGTGTGCGCGTGATGAATGCGTCTATCCCAGCTTAACTCTGGCCCCATCGCCCTTTTAAAATGCATGTGGCAAACGGCCCATGCGTAACAAATTCTCCAGCAGAGCGCGAATGAGTTGGTGAAGAGAGAGTTCACGTTACTTCACCCCTGCCAATAGTCCGCTCCGTGCCATGCTGTGTGCCGTGAGTCCGAGCATGCTTGAGTGCACGTGTGTGTTGACGTGTTGTTTTGTGGGGAAGGTTGTTGTGCTCATATGGAGTATGAACATGTGATGTGTGTGAACAGCCCATCAGAACAGCCGCCACCTCGGGGTCAAAGTTCAAGCTAATGTCTAAAGACTTGGAGTGTTAACGCTGTGTGTCAGGCACAGGGTGAGTTGGTGCAAGCTACAATGAAAGTTCATATGAGGGGTACATAAGCAACTCGGCACAAGATGTGTAACAAGAATTCAGTAATTGAATATAATGTTTTCCTTCAGCAGAGAAACAGGGGAAACAAAGTGTCTACAAAGATGACACTCTGGTAAATGCATAGATAGGCAACATTGTGCTGTAGAAATTCACACTATGATCTCCAAGCAAGAAACTCATGGGTTGCTCCAAGAAAACATCTGCTTTTTTGCCCATAGCCATTTACAGATTTTCCAAAAGTTTATATTTCATGGTAGGCCCCACCTGTTGCTGCGCAGACCTGGTTATTTGGCTGGGGGAAGACTAGCAGACCTCTCTGTATTTATGGAACAGTCCTTCTATGTTCCTCTTGCATGTTTTCTTGAACTCTGTCGAGCTCAGCAGAAGGCCGCTCCCACCAAGCCTGGTTATACTGCAGGTTTCTTCCTGTTCAAAGGGAGTTTTTTGCTTTGTAGATTTAACTAAATCCAGCAAAGTAAAAGACTCAATGCAATCACCTCGGTTTCCATTGATGGAAAACTTTTAACCAAACTGTCTGTATGAAACGTCACTGTAAAGTGCCTTGAGATTGTGTTGTGAATTAGAATTGTGTAGATACACAGAATTAAATTGATAGGAAACCAGTCCAGGGTGTCACTAAATAGCTGCTGTTTATAGTTTTCAGCCCCCCCCCCCCTGTGAGGACAAGCAAGTAAATGAAAGAGTTGGGGGGATGGGACCACAGGCATTAGTGAAAAACATGGATGTTCATGGTGTCTTAACCAAAGAACTTGGCCCCTATTATTTTTTTAATAAAAGCAGCCCAACTAATAAACCAACTTGTGAAATAGTCGAGTCAACATTTCCTTCAAAATGATAATTTTTTCTCTATGTTTTTGGTTACATCTGTTATTGCCAACATGTTCACATATTTTAGCTGCATTACAATAAAGTGAAACAGAGATCTGTAATGCATACATTTCTATCCATTCCTCATTTTTTGCCAAACGAAATCAGGCTGTGGGCATTCCAAGGCCAAGAAGAAGAGTTTAACTGCACAGTGCTACTCTGAAACTTCAAGTCAGAGGGTACACACAGGTCCTTTAGTCAGTTCAGGGTTTGTGCTGTGGTCTCATCCAACTAAGGTGGTGTATAAACCCTCTAAATGGAGCTGCCCAGAAGATATCCTGATAAGATGCTTCCTAGGCACTACCTCATCAGACTCCTTTTGCTGTAAAGGAGCGGCTGTTCTATTCCAAGATACCTTTTTCAGAATAAAAGTGCCACCTAAAGTGGTGGATGGGTTTGAGTACCTGCCCAGATCCCTGATGCGTGTAGGGACATGATTGGTAAAAGGACTTCAGGGGAGGAGTTGAACTTTATGCAATTCTATGATCTCTGTGAGTAGATAAAAACCTCGGCCCAAAAAGGCAGATTGAGGTATGATCCTAAAGTCAGGCATTGGAATGGGTGGTAGAATATTAGCAAGGGCCTGGTGATGTATCCATGGCTCATGGGGCTGCCAAATCAAGATTGGTGGGGGACTAGAATTGCTTGATCCCAATGCCCTATGCTGGATTTGAGGATAAATGTAAAAAAAAAGGACATTATCATGATTCAACTAAATCTGATATAAACTATGATAATCCTACATTTTATTGACTCTTTTATATATATCATTGGTATATCAATATGTTTCAATTGTCATGCATTTGCATGCATGCAATTGAAACATATTGTTTCAAATATTATGTTTATTCGGCTTTTGCAATTAAAAAAATGCACACAATAATACCGTGACGACAATTATGATTCCATATTTGATGCTAATGTTTTAAAAGGCATAAGCAACCCTGAACAGCTAAAGGGTTTTAATTCTCTGAGCTTTTGTATTGCAGTGACAGTTAAACATTGTGAACACCAACAAAATGAGAGAAAATGAACGACAGCTAGAGTAACGCTTGTGATTTTGAGAGATAAAGCGACTGACTGCAGAGGTATGAGTGAGGGTGTCTGCAGCGAGTGGGGGGAAACACTGCAGTGAAGGAGACACTGTGTGTTCAGCATTAGCGCACATCACACAGTGAAGAGTGCAGATGCTTTTACTGAGGCTTTTTACTCACAAAGGAGCCACTCTCTCCACACTGTTTGGTAGGCTCAAAGACAAGCACAAAAATCATAATGTAAAGATTAAAAGTAGAAGTCAAAATACCCTAAATGAAAAAAAGCAATGAATGCATTGACATTCGCATTTCTTGGAGACTGAATCAATTCTTTAAGCATTTTTTTTAATTCAATATCTTTCAGGATGAACTGGGAACCAAACCAACTGACAATAATCTAGTTGAAACCCTGATTATGTTACTCAAACTTAGAGTATTAAAAGATGTATGTTTCACAGGCGGTCAAAATCCATCAACCCCAGCTTGAATTCTCTTCTTCGTTATTTTCACAAGGCTTGGTTTTCTCTCAGAGTATTCAATATGTGTATCTCATGACAATCAAACACCGTAACCTGGTAATGACTGGTCAACAAACAGGGGTAAACAGACATCTCATTGGCAGATAGAGGCATTGAATTTCAGGTAAGTGGAAGAGATGGCGAAGTTCGAGGTATATGGTTCTACACTTGACCCGACGTCTTCTCGAGCTGGTTACACAAGATACAGAAGATTGGTCCGACGGTAAAACAACTAACTGAAGAACTGAGTTCACCGATAGTAAAGAACTTTTTTGTTCAAACTGTGGCCAATAGAGTAGACTTTTAAAATAAATTGTAATTCTATATTAAAGGCAATAGATGACATGCCACAGCAACTCAAGAAAACGTCATCCCAGAATTGATTCATTTACTTGTTTTATTGAGCTTTTTTATTTTTTAGAGCCATTTGAAGTCGAACCCTCTGATGTGCTTCTGATTGTTGTCCTGTTACTAAACCAAGTTCTCAGAAGCTTGAAGTTACAAGCATTCCCTTAAAAGATGGTTTTGTGAGAGGCCATAATTCTTCGTTAAATGTTGGGTTCTAAAATATCAAAGCAACCAAAATCATCGTACTAACACCACCATGTTTGACTGTCTGTGTAAAGCTCTTTTTCTTAAATGCTGTTAGTCCCCAGGACCCACTGTGCTGCATGTTAGGTATTCATTTCCCTGCCTCCACACCTGACTCACATGAATAGGTGATTAACAGGCCACTGCAGAACCTTGGAGGCTGCAGGGGAAATCAGTAAATTACAGGTGTGGTGAAGCAGAGACAGTGGATCCAAAACCACACGTCCACTGAGTATTTTCCTCCAAATTCTTGAGGATTATCCAGATCTTATGTGGGAAATAAGACCTAAGCTTTGGGGCGCTTTTAGGTGTACACTGGTTTTAGCCTTGGAATGTAATACTTTTTCCAAGCCTGGCTCTGATTGTTAAATCATCAACTCTGATCTCGTCTAAGATAAAATAAAGCATGAAGTACCTTAGATTTTGTTCTTTTTTTTGTTTGTTTGTTTTTGTTAAGAACAACTGAATGGATCATAGATGAACTATTGAATTGATTCTGTTAAACATGCCTGAGGAAGTTCTTTAATTGTTTCTGCAAAGGAAAGAAATCATCTTGTGATCAAAGGAAATTCATAAACAGAGAAAGACAACTACTTGACTTAACAAGGTGGGGTGTATTTTCATACAGGGATGACGTTGGTCTGAATTTGGGCGGCAGTTATAAATAAAGGTGGAATCTGATGAATAATTATTTGATTGATCCAGTAGTTGGATGTACTTTCTTCTACAGCTGACCACTATTTCTCTCTTTTCTTTTTATAGTCAGTTTAGTAATCTAAAATAAATCTTTCTGCAATTTTTTACTTTCTCTGAAAGTAATTCTACAGAAACAGACAAGCTCCTTCTAGATTTTCTAGGCAGATCATGTTACAGATCACCAAGTAATGAATCCTTTTTAAAATGATCTCTTCATCATTGTCTTTTTTCTTTCAGGTTGTTGTTAATCTGTGCTTAAAGAAGCATAGAGACAATTGTCACACGTGGCCTCAGGTTTGTTAATGATAATTTAAGACCATCCATCTGGCCCCGGATCCAACAATAGGGTGATAACATCTGTGGGTGAAGCTGATTCAAAGGCTCCTTCACCGAACTTTCCCCTGAAATGTCTTGCTGCTCTATGCAAAAAAACAGTTTAATGTTGAGAAAGCACATGTGGAAGACAACACTAAGGTCAAAGTTCAAATATATGTAACTGTAAAGGTTGTATTCTGTACTAGTTAAAGCACTGAAAGAGACGTTTGATCTATACCCTTCCACACTCCTCGCTGGGTAACATATATATGTTTTTCTCAAGGTTTTTCCTTTATCCTCTCTGTTTAAATATGATAGGTTTCCTTCTATTGTTGGTTTTAGTGCACAGAAAATTGCAGCTCTGCAGATAAGAGGCCATAAAACAACTTGTTATCTTGAAAACTCTGCCTCTATTGTGCCGTACTCTGCTAAGGATGAATAGAACATGGCACCATCAGTTTCGTTTCGGTTTTTCAGTTTAGCTCCACAGGATTCACAGCTGAATCCAAAAGGAAGCTAAACTAATGGGTTATGTTCACCTTTCTTTTTTTTTAGGAACATAAACCGTTTGGCTCTTTTCACTCTTCATCATCACCTCTCTGTTGTTTTTTACAGTAAATGTAAAATGAAGTATGTAAATCATCCCTCCTGAAAAATTACAAAAGCGTTAAGGATTAATTAAGCCAACATATTACAATACTTTGTGGCAATAAGAGTTGGAATGAGTAAAGGACAGATCATCTTATCATAGCAGAACCTTTTTTTTCACTGCTTAGTTAGATAAGCAAAGCAGTTCATATTAATAAATATATTTTAAAGCTTTTCTTTTGTGTAATGTGGCCAGATTAAACATCTTGTGTGAACTTTATTTACAGTTTTTTGCCAAAATACTGACAGAATCTACAAAAGAATTAAGGGAGGGGAAAATAAACACTCCCATTCTTTAGTTCCAGCTAAAGCATATTGATCTCAGCACTCCCCAGTATCATTTAGAACTGAAGAAGCCTCTTGGATGAGAGACGAAACGTCTTCTAGAAAACTTCACATCCAGTTGCCTAAACTAAACTTTCCAAGCTTTACCATGACCTGTATGACTGAGAACCTTCAAAGATCTGAATGCTGTAAGATTAAAATCAGCTAAAAATGGTATCAGCAGGAAAAATATTAATATCTAAGCTCTGAGGTTCTTGTTTCTTAGTTGGATTGCTTTGCTACCAAGGGGTTAACTAAAGCAAACATTAAATTGGGTACCTCAGGGATTCATATTTGGTCCTCTGGCCTTTTTGAAAACTTTCTCCTTCCCTATCAGCCATTCATTGTCTGAAGTTACATATTTCAGTTCAAATTTTTAATTAGAAACTCAGCCTGTTTTACTAACACAACACTCTGGGATATTTGGAAGCTTACAACAATATTCAGATTTGAATTACACAGATGTAATAATAACACTGATCTTTAAATCCCCTTTTTGTTTGTCCATTATCTTCCCCCACAGGGATGTCTATTGTCTCGACCAAAGACTGCCCAGATAAGCCGCTTATTACAACCCACAGCTGACTTTCCATTTAACAGCATGCTGTAATAGCCACAATAATCTAGATTAGAGTAAATTCAAAAGTGTGTGTGTGTGTATGTGTGGGGGGGTAAACACTTGGTGAATTTTTATAAAAACTTACAAAAATGTCTGGTAAATATCAGGAATGTTGTCAAGTCATGTCCACATTCCTTTGGGAAATCCGGCGATGCTTTTTCCCCTACACTACAACCATTAGCTTCAAAAGGCACTTAACCCCCTTTTGCTCCAGTGAAGCTACCCTGTGATCGACAGAGGAATAATGTTACTGTGCAGAGCAGCTTCCTGTAAGAAAGTAACTGTATCAACACAAATTACTGCAACTACAGCTGCTTAAGTTTTCATTCACTTTCTTTTAAGAAAAACAAATCCCAATCCTTCCCTGCTTCCACTGTGATGTCACCTATGAAGTCCATAAGAAGGCTGAAATCACAAATTAAATATTAACCTCTGCTCTTCATATCCTTAGATAATAACTCTCCTGTCATCTGTCCAGCCCTTTATTACAGCTATTCTTCTTCTTCTCTTGTCCCTTCTGCCCCCTCTACGACTAGCTGGCTCTAACACCCCCTAAAGATATGTCCTTATCAGCACCCCTTTCCTACCGCTTTCAGGGATTTCCCTTCTTTCCATGTAGTAGTTGCTGCTATGATTCATGAGCAGAGCCTCGGAGAAAGGCTCTGCTCATGAATCGAAGACAGAGAGAAAGGAATAGGAAGTGTGTGGGGGGGTGGGGGGTGATATGGGGGGACAGAGACAGATTGCAGCATTTAACAGGCTGCCCTGGGGAGCTGCTGAAGGTGATAGAGAGGGAGAGAGACACATATGGAGGGAGCGGGACGCAAAATAGAAAGAGACATGCATTGTGGCGAGGAGGGTGGTTAAAGGAAGCCGCACGCCAGCTCTGGGAGAAAAATTGGAACCTACACCGTCTATTCGGAGATAACTCGTCTGGCACTAACGCTCCAGATGGACGCGCACATGCAGACACACGCGTGCTTTCCACAAACACAAAAGTAAAACACACATGAACCCGGCTTCCTCTACCGGGCCGCTCCTCCTCTCACACAGCACAACGCACTTCATTTACAGCAAGGTTTTCCTTTGGGGAATACACCTCTCCAAGCTGTTTTCCTAACTCTTCTGTCACATTTCTTTATGCCATCCCCAGCTGGCCCCTCTCCATCCTCCACTGATCTCAAAGCCATGCCTTCATGGAATAAACACAATAAATATTAAATTACTTATATAAGGTCCAAGTGAGACGGCTGCAATTGTCAGAGATGATTAAAGTCTGAAGCCGCCCACAGTTTGTCTGTAGTGGATTCGCAAACCTAATACTGACGACTTGTTTTATTCTCTGAGGATCTAGGTCATGCTGCTACTATAGATCGTCTGCTTGTTCCTTTGCTTTGGGGCCTTGGCTTGCAAACATTTTCACCAGGCCGCTGTTATAACCAGCAGATTATTTACTTTACCATTGTAAGAACAATCAAACAGTATGAAACTGCTCCAAAAACACCATCCCTATTTATTCATCAGAAAAGAACTACCAAGACTCAAACTTATGACAGCCAACACCCCCCGGGGGTCCACAAGTTCTTACATTCAGCAGTACCATTCCACCTTCAATGGTCAACCTCGACTTTTACAAAATTAATCATATTTTTTTGTTTACTTTAGTAGCCTGGGGTCTTATTTATGGTAACCAGGACTAATCAACTCTATTTAGGTGTAAAAAGACTAGAGGGGAAAACTAAGACTAGCAAAACCCATCCAAGTCCCAACCCTAATGGTCATTATACTTGGAGAAATATGGCTCAACAGTTTTTACTGACTCATTCAAATTTGACCTGAATTTAGAAAGTAATATTCAGGTTTACATAAAAGCTACATGTAGAGTCAACATTTAAATGGATCTGTGTGTGAGTCAGACACCCTCCACAAAGCTGTGCAGGTCCTCGGATGTCATCAGGACCTCGCATGAAAAGCCATCTTTAAAATAGGACGATGATATTTTAAGGTCTGCAGAACCCAGCTGATTGATTACCTAATCTACTTTTATTTAATTTTTTTTTTAAAGGTTTTGACTTTGCTAAGCGTAAGGAAGAGGAGGTTATGTCCTGTTTGAGAAAACCACAGCTCTACTGCCGCATATCGATCAAAAAAAGTCGGCTTTAATGATAAGTGAGCACCATAGAGGTGTTAACTAGCCCACAGGGGGGATGCAATAATTACATGTCAAAATAAGCTGACATGCCAGATTCATTACCAGTGGCTCCAGAGGGACGACATTTATTTAGAGCGGAGCAGGATCTTTTTTTTTTATCACATTAATGCCAAGAAAATGGGAAATCTGGGGCTTCCTCCGTATAATGATGCATCTCTCAGAGCCCTGCTTCTTTTTTCCTGCTCTCTTGCATAACATATGCTATTTACAGGCCTTTTTTTTGTACACGTTAGATTGTTCAGATGCCCTGAAGTTTGTAGCCTTGGTTAAATGTACACTCGTCTCCATTATTATGTCTTCTTCTGTCCTCTCCTGCACTCTGCTCTTCAATTTTCCACCCACCCGGTCGTCGCTTCCATCCCATCCCCACTGTACTAATCCCTCCCTTTCCCCCCTCCCTCTGGTGTGGGCGGCTCGCTAACAGCCCGTGTTTGGCTGCACAGCCAGATGTGTGGTGATGTGGAGTGTGTAAACCAAACATCTGCTCATACCTGTGCTTACTGTACATTAAACGGATTAGACCGCTTCCCCCTCAGGACTTCTGTCCGCTGCTTTTAGGCCACGCTTCTGATAATCCAAACTGATGGGCTGCATCTTCAAATGAAGTTTAGAGTTGAATATGATTGGAATTACAGGTGAGCCCCGAGATGTAATAGGGTTTGATGTCTGCAGCCTCTGGCTGGGCGCAGCTTTAAAAGGTTACATCTCTTATGTATTGTGTCAAAACGCTATGCTGGACACAAAACTAGAGAAATTTAGTTCTAGGATTTACATCAACAGCATCTTCCTGTGTTATATATCCCAGCTGTATGATATAAAAAGAAGCATCTCACCACATGCTGCCTCTGACTACGTGACCACTTTGAGTTTTAAGAGCAGAACCTGTTAAACTCTGGCGCTGCTCGCCATAACAATCTCATCTCATGCTGAAACACACTGTACCTGCCCACTAAAAATAGCACCATGGCAGTTAATGGCTTTATATAAGTGAGCGGATGGGGGTCTGTGTGATGAACAAACTCAGGAATAGATGAGGCTCCTGGAGGCTGATGAGAATCAGAGGTTGGTTTTGCACCTAAATACTTCGGCTTCCTTTAAAAATATATGGGGTGTTTTTTCTTTTGTGTTTTTTTTTCATTATTATTTTGCAATCATATTAACCACTTCAACCATTAAAGTCAGTAAGGAACAAATACTCAACCTTCGTTAAAGATATGTACCAAATAAAACACTGAGTTAATGCTGTTGGTTTTATACGTTGAACTTATCAGTTGGTGAAATGTCACCAAATAAAATCAGTTTTTCCACAAATATGAACATGACCTTCCCATGACTAAGGTTTCAGGATGACTTCAATAGTATAACATGCTCATTTGTTTGCTTTTCTTATTGTTTTTGTAATTACTTGGTTTGCAGGCTGGTGAGCTGGTTGGTTGACTGGTATTTTTGGGAGGAATTTTTTTTTTTTTAGTTCCTCTGTTCATCAGCTGGTTGGTTGGATTATTAGTTAATGGGTAGTTTAGTTGAGTAAAGTTACTCAAATTTTATTGCTAGATTGTATCTAATTTCAATTGGTATAAAAACCAATGAGGTAACATCTGTTTAAACTGAAACATTTTCATGACAGAAACGACTCAGTATGCAGCAGCAGTGTAACAATCTACACCATCGTCCAGGCTGATTTCCTGACTGTTCAACAGTTAGTAACACTGCGTAACCAACAGGGGTCAGCTATTAGTCTGAACTTAAATTGCCGACTTTTTAAAAAGATAAACTGGTTTATATGCAGTTGGATTTAATGAACCAACTTTGAACACTGAGCCGTTTTCTTATTGCAAGCTTCTGTTCTGAACGGTGCAGAAGAGAAGTTTTCATTCACACATTGCAATGGTCACATTTTATTAGATGGTTTTATGTTGCATTAAGTACTATTAACAAAAAGTTAGGATTTACCCATTAGGACTTATTTCATGTCCTGTTTTATATGTACAGAGGATATTTAAATGAATCTGTCGATTATACTATTTATCATCAAGTAAAATCATTTCTTTAGAGTGAACATTTGTTTTTGCTGTGATGATTAGGTGCTTATTTCATAGATTGTGTTGATATGTCAGCGGGTTGATTAGTAGGTTCACTGTTTAGCTGCTAAGTTTGTTAGCTAAAAGGTTAAGTAGCTGATGGCCTAACGTATTAGTCTTATCAAGGAAGGTAGAAATATGAAGCCTATATCTGAAATGATTCATAAAAAGAATTAAGAGTGGAAAGCAGATGTTTTGTTTCCTAGATCATTCAAATACTTATTCTGTTACCTAAAACAACTTCTTTAAAAGTTGCATTACAACCCAGTTTGCTGTTAAGAGGCATTCTAGTATTTCAATCCCTGTTTGCTAAACAAATACAAATTCAAACAACAAATTCAATTTCTCTTAAAAACAGATGCTTTGGAACTTATTTCTTTCCAAGGATGACAGAAATAGTTGATCATTGTTATGCAATCTGATTCTAACTGGACACAAATCAGATTAGAATTCAAATAGATCCGGGAAGGATCCTGTAGAAACTGTTTTCAAAGGGGAGGGACATTCAGTACAATTCTTCCAGCTGTTTGGGTTCCTGCTAATTCCTGCTCGCTGGGATAAATCAAACTCTTACCAAATCCAGTCGCACAAACATGTTTCCAACCTCAAAGGCAAAATCACATCTTTCTGCTAATTTTTCAAGAAACGGAGGATATTTCAGCCATGTTGGTTTTGCCTCTGCCTCTGGTTAACTCGGTGATGTCATACACGTCACTGCATTTCATTGGTCCAAAACATTTCTGGATCGAGGCTAAACTTATCTTGTCTCTCCTGCCAAGATGTATTTTTTAGGAGTTTGTAAAAATAAACAGATATCATATCAATTTATCTTGCTTGAAAGGTAAGCCTGAATCAGCTTACTTATCAAATTAAAAGTACCTTTTGAAAATAACAACATTTAAGCAGGTACTGAACATTAAGCCCATCATTGTTTTCTTCCTTATTACTCTGATGTGAATGTTTTATTTTTTTATGTAGGCATTTCTTTGTGCTATTTTCTGAGGTAGTTAGAGCTCTTGTAAATGCTCTTATAACAGAGTACGTTCTTCATCATGTATTGTCTCTTAAATACTTTGCGAATGAAACACATCGTGCAAAGTAATACTAATATTTCGATTTCTGATGTGAGTGAGATCTTGGAAGCAGACTGGGTAGATTCAGGAACAAATGATGGCTGACAGACAGAGTTCTCCTCACCGGTGTGTTTCCTTCATCTCCTGCTAAGCTTGGCTGAAGAGCTCTTATTGGTGTATTCTTTGCAGTCACATATAGAGTACATTTCTTTAGCCAACAATACACAAGGCTTATTGCTGCAATGACTGTCAGACGGGGAATTCAAAAAGGAGGCAGCAGAAAGCATCTAAAAGCACCACAGAAATGTATTTATAGACAGAAATAAAAGGATTATACCTCCATGAAGGAGTAGGGGGAAGCCACTGCTTCTCAGACACGTCAAATGCTGTACAATCACAGTTGGAGGGAGAACGGGGGTGGGGAGGAAAACACAGCAGAAAGTAGGGAAAAACCGCCAGATGGAGAGAGCCTGATTGGAAAAAAAGCGTAACAAGAAGTGCCATTTTTCTAGATTCAATTCACTAGTTTCAGATTGGCCTGTGCACCACATCAGAGCCTGATAATTCTCCCCCCTGCCAGCTCGCTAGGAACAGGGTGGCTGCCGTGAAGGATGGGGAGTCTGCTAAATGATGCTTCCAAGCATAATGAGACTTACTCCCACCTTTTCCTTTTGCAGCATGTGTTCGCTCCCTGCCGCTAATGGATTACGGACCTTGCTTTAAAAGTATTAAAAATGACTACATGTTTTTTTTTTCCCTCCTAATTCTGCCCTGCTTTTGAGAGCAAAATGGGATAAAAAGAAAATCCAGCAAACAGCTGTCAAAAGTGGAACTGCTGCCAAACATGGCTTACATAACATCCATCCCTGCATATTCTCGTCCTATTCCCTACAAAATCGCTTCCTTCCCCCCTTCCATCTCTTTTTAACTTCTTCGCGCGGCGCATATGTCTGCTACCGGATGTGTACAAACTAGTGTTAATACCCTGCCTTGAGTCCTCTTGCTGTTGCTAAGGAGAATACAGTCAACTCTTTAAATGGTGGGGGGGGGGAAGAGAAGCACAAGGATGAAAGGATGTTGATGAGAAGAAAGAGGAGGAAATGAGGCATTGGATGACTAGATTTCAGCTGGAGGAGGTAAATGTGTCAATACAGCTTAAAGGTACTTTCCCACTGCTGAGTAAATGAAACGGAGTGTAGCTCATAGATAGGCAGGGTGCACTGCTGAGCTATGATACATTCCACCATGTTACTGCACAAATTACAACTAGATAATGAGCAAGTGTAGATAGCCTCCAGGGATATATATATATATACATATATATATACTGTTTTTTTTACATGATGCTCTAAACTTTTGAAGTTTTACCTCAGTGAATCATCTGAGGGCATAAAAGGAGACGCTTTACTACTTTGCGGCTCATACAGGGATTTTTAAAAAGGTTACAATGACATTTTATTTATAAAGCGCTTTTCCTGCATACAGCAACGCAAAGTGCTTTACAAGGTAAAAACTGTTTGGAAACAAGCCATCACAAAAAAGGTATATGTAGTTCTCACAGTCACAACAGTACAGCCCCACCCACCCCAAACACACCTCTCAGAATGAACTCTAACCCCTTAATGTCGTCACTCAACTGAACATTAAAGTATGAACTGGCTTGATGCTGTTGGGGATCCGTCCACACCAGAGGCCAGCCCCACCACAACCACAGGGGGCGCTAACACAGCAACCACCCAGATCAGGGAAAGCCAGGGTCCACACCACGGCCACAGGGCAGTAGTGCAGGAACCATGGCCCTCCAGACAGGGATGATCACCATGGCAGCAACCCTGCAGGTTGAGTAGGCAGAGCCCCCAGCGTGGCGGGCCCCCATGAGGAAACACTGGGGTTAAAAGTGTAAAAATGTCTAAACAGTTAATAGAAACAAATAAAGTCAAATAACCCTAAAAACAATAGGGATAAATAAAAACAGCAAGAATAAAAGTAGACATAGCAGAGTTAACTAAAGTAAAATAATGGAATAAATCACGATAAAAAGCAAAGCAAACATAAAAAAATATGAATAAACGTAAGCAGGTAAATATATATAAATAATTAAATAAATCGATCAAATTCAGGTAGAAGCTAAGCTAAAAGGGTCTGTGGCTCTTTTTAAAAACATTAACTGATTCGATTTGAACCCGCATCACCTGCCAAGTCATTTGACCCTGTTTGAAACTGGTCAGAGAGCCGTTCACACTCTCACTAAAAGTTTTCCGGGTTTCATTGGGTGTTTTGGCTAGTGGAAAAGGTCTCAAGTTTTAATCTCTAGTCTAGTGACAAGGAAAGGATTACAAGATTTAAATCAAGTCATAATCTGGTCGTTTAAAGTAGGGATACAAACCAAATATATAAATTTGTTGATAGATAAATGTATGTACAGCCGAGCAGGGCTAATAGAAAGTTCTTTAGAGGAGGACTCTACTCTCCAAAATACATGCAGATTACACCTGCTGCAATATTTATGAAGTAAAGTACAATGCCAGTCAAATCTGAGGAAGCATTTAGTTAGGCGTAAGATTCTTCAACAGCCTTACAGCTACACTTCCTGCATTCAGTGCTGTTAGCATCTGTTAGCTCATGGCCTATTTCCAGCAACATGAAGCAGTAGCATCATCATTTCTGTCTGCTTCAGGTAAATAACCATGATTTTTTAGATGTTTTTGGTGGTACTAAAAATATGTACCGTTGAATGCCAACACTGATTCCCAGACACCAGCCATCGGTACATTATCTATTCACATGTGAACCCATCCTCTTAAATTAGTCATTTGATCAACATATTAATCATTTTGAAGTTATTATTATTTTTCAAATGGTATTTTTTATCCAACCAGAACAAGGAAGAGTAAGCAAACTTCAAAATAGTCTGAATATTAATCCTGCTGTTGCTTTTTACAAAAAAATTGACCTTAAACATCCTTGTCTATAATAAAAACCACTACATGACATTAATTTCCATGTTAACCAACTGCAACTGTACACCTTGTACAATGAAATATCAGTAACAGAGGTTTATTAAACAGTTGATCAAAGTTGTACAATAATTATTAGTTAAATGAATCAGGAACTTGGTCGGGCTGCTGTCAGTTGGAGTCACTCAAAGCTTTCAGTCCAATAAGTTCAACAAGACTTCATGAATGAAGAGTGTTTGCATGTAACATAACAGAAAATAAAATATGACTTGCATGAACCTAAATTTTGTAGCAGTGGCACAAATGTTGGTATATAAAATGTCCTGAATTAATTTTTTAACATGTCCAAAGAAAAATCTGTGATTAAATTGTGCTGCGATACTTTGATGAAGATTTTAACTGATTTTCTTAGAATAAATGACGTTCTTAAGATTTTAAATTAGATTAAAGAAAACAAAATACCTTGATAAGGTGTTGTATCTTTTTTATAAATAAGAATCACCTACAAAGTGAGGACTAACCATACAGGAAAGAATCTTTAATAAGTAGAGGACAGTAGAAAATGCTCCGACCATCATTGTGTTTACATTCCAATATTACGCTATGTGCACTTTTGACATCATCTGCTAGATATCCGACGAGAGTAGCACATCCCGTCAGGATAGGGTAGGGACTGAATGGCCAGACCATGCAGGGAGGAATACAGTATGCATACAGAGCGAGCATTCCCAATGGAGTTATGCTCTACTTCTGTGGCGGAAGGAAATAATCACTCCACAGGGTTGCTATTTTTAACTATGTGGAATTGATCAATTCATCTCAGCACCTCCTGATATGACACACCACACCTTACGTAACGTAGATATCTCTTTAATCTACATGATTATCATCTCCAGGCTCCTGCCATTGAGAAGCCAAGTCCGTCTTTTCCCATTAGTTAAATATGTGTTAGGTTTTCTTTTAAGAGGATAATCAATGAGCCTTACTAATGTATTCATTCTGTAATTTGTCTTTTTCTACTTCCAAGTCAGAGATGTGGTGAAATGAGCACATCTCACTGAAGCAGGGTTCATTGTTATCATGCTTACCTCTGCTTCTAACTGTAAAGCTTTGAGCAGCATCTCAACAGAAAACTCAGCAGAGAAATATGAAGTTTACCAGCTGCATCGGCCAATATTGCATAACAGAAAGTAGACATACTTTTGATGCCTGCAGTGATTCAAGCCTCACTAAGCACTTTATTATGCAAGGATAAAGGGATGCATAATAACAGCGTCGAGAGTTTGGGACTGATTTATGCTGTGGTGCTGCGGGAAATCAGAGATTCTTATGATACATTATTTTACAAAAGATACTATCTTGTGATTTTCTCTCCATAACACGTGTATGCAGACACTGCAAACAAAGCTCAGTGCTAAACTATGGATTTCAGCTGCATGATTTCACCAAATCCATTTTTAAACAGCTTACTGAAAGAAAAAAAAAACCATGTTGCTCCAATTGATTCTTGTTCTTCTAGCGATGCCTTCCACTCAAACAGATCTGCTGTCTTTAACACACATTATGGCAGATAAGAGACTTCTGACAGATTCTGAGATACATGATCAGGTTTTCACAAAACTAGATCTCATGATCACAATATTCATTTGATGACAGCATGAGATTTTAGTGACGATAGTGGAATTATTATGAGGACTGGATGCAAAGGTCAGTGCTTTATGTTTGACCCTCAGTCGTATCGATCTTTAAGACTTTTACTTTGAAGTAAGAAAGGAAGCAGCTCTTTAGATATGCTGACAGAACTGGTTCATAAAAACGGCTCCACTGGAGCTCAACGTTACGAAGGCTCCCAACACTTAAGTTCTGTGTGTTACAGCTATCTTATAACTGTAGACTAAAAGGTGCTTTTAAGCACCGTCATAATGATGAAACTAGCTAACCTGTTAGCTATAACATGCTAAAGTTTTCGGTATTCAAGACTTTATGGTTCATATCTGAGTGATTAAACTTAAACAACAGGAATCTTTACAGAGATTCTTTAAAACTAAATTCAAGATTCATGAAACATTTTTATATTTGTTGACAAAGCAACAAAAGACATTTTCCTGTGTCTTTTTAACATTAAAGTGGAAATTAAATGGTTAAACAAACTAACTTCATTCACAACTTTGTGTCTTACTACAGTCAACAATCGTGTTACCAATCCTCATTACGGCCAATGGGGTCCAAAGCTTAAGCAACGGGATTTAGACGCTTTAGCGTCCGTTCAGCTTCGTTTTCCATCAAACCAGTGTTTTATGGTTGTGAGATAAAGTTGTTTCATCAATATGTTCAATGACAAGCTGCAGTGATGTCACCGTTTGGAGAACTCCAACATGGCAGCACCCTTGCCAAAAAAATATATAAAACAGTCCAACACTTTTTCTTTTAAATGTATAATGTTTACATTTGTAATATAATTATTGAATAATATAATAATATAATCATTGATTATTGTAAAAAATATCTTTACTGTTTTGAGACTCTTTAAAATACAGTTTATTAGTCGTAAACATGACGTCTCGTTACACATATGAAGCCATCAAATTTCCTTCCAGTCACTCTGGGCTTTTCCTTACACAGCCCAGCGAAGTTTTCTCAGATGTCTGCAGAAATAACAGTAAAACAGTAAGATGTTCTCCAATAATTGTCCTGCTTTAGTCCGAGTTATTAAACTACATTTTTCAGACTAAGACCTGTTCACTGGACCCATGGCTAACCCTTATTTACAGGTTGCAAGTAACCAGTTACATTTATTCGGGTCCAGTGACTTGAGTAACACTAAAAACTTGTACTTTAAGTTTCACTGTACCACATGTGTTACTTTTACCTGAGAAATGAAGTATCACTACTCCTTTTTGGGTAAAATATGCAACTACTCTGCCCTGCGGGAGTAACTTGAGCTACTCTGAGATCAGGGTGATTCCCATTAAACAGTCGATATCATGGGTGAAGTTCTTTACTATCCTAACATATCCTTCTTGCTGTATGGATTGGGTTCATAGGTTTTATGTTACAAAAATGGATTTGGAGAATTGTTTCGTCTACATGAATTTGTCATTTTCTGTTCATGTTATTTATTTGTATTTTAATGTATTAAATACCAGAATTTGCCCATAATGTCAATCTGACTTCATTGTATATAAACATCAAATCAGATGTTAATGCTCTAACAGTTACTATGTTCATTAGTAACTTTTACTAAATACTCTTTGACTGTTACTTGAGTAACTGGATGACTACTTTTTACTTTTACTTGAGTAAAAACTATTTTTATAGCAGTGCTCCTCCTACTTATATAGCATTTTTTAAATGTATTTAACTGTGAACATAAAAGTGTGTGTTTGATCCATTAACAAGTGGGTCTCAAGTATAAAAGGCTGAAAACAATCAGTAACTTTTTTTAGATCGCAGTAAATTATTGTTACTGTAGATGCATTGTTACTTTTTAAATGTGTGACTTTCATTGTACAGACTGTAGGAAGACACATCAATTGTTATTGCTTTACAAATATTTCATTGTATAGTGAATGCAATATATTCACAAGTTACCTTATGCAGCCATAAGCCAATTATTTCTCAGATCAGAATTTAACGCTGAAACTCAAATTTAGCAGCATTGTTAAAGCTATAATTAGGGCTGTGCAATATTGGCAACAATCGAAGCTGCATTTACTTATTGTTGGAACTGAATTGAAGATTTTTCTGTATATGGATTTTCCTCTACAGGACCACACGTATATATACACATCCTGGGTTTGATTACTTTCATGAGTTCAAACGCTCTCTTATAATGGTGGCAGGATACCACTGTTGGCTGGAAAAGTGTTTACTCTGTGTTCTAGCAACTATCCTCTCTTCCCTTCTGTGTGGCGGAAAAAACTCCTTCACGTGTTTTTCCACAACCAGAAGGACTGGAGTTTTATTTAATTTTTAATATAATGTTAATGTGATTTATTGTCCAGCCTTATTAATGTTTAAAAAAACATGAATTAATGTTATTCTATCCAATGCAAAGGCTTCACTCCCCTCTGGATGCTGAAAACTTGAAACTGAAACAGTGGCTTTTTTCTGAATAATTTGCTCAATAATTATCTCATCACAGAGGGGGAATCATTAAGGGATAAAATGCAGTACATGAAGTAAAGCAGATTTTCAAATCTACAATTAATAACTGAAATAAAGCAATGATTTCACAGACAAGTGATTTTCTCAGTCCTTTTAACTGTAACTAAGCATGCAGTCAACAGATCAGGTGCTAAACACAACTAACACAGCAAAGTGTCTCCTGTTTCATGTTTCTTAATTTTTTTATTTCCCATCTTTAGATCCAACAAACATATTTTACTTAATATGCCAGTTTAGCAAGGGAGAAAAAAAATATGACACTAGTTTGACTCATGTTAAGAAAAAAATACCTGTGACCATTTATGTCACCAGAGGGGGGTTTGTGCAGAAGCCTGTGTGTGAGTGGGTTCATTTTTATAGAAGGTAAAAAGCAGTTTACAAAAATTATGGTTAAAAAAATGTTTTTTATAAGCAACTTTGTTGAAAATAAGTTTGATTCTACAGAAAAGTCTAATGTCTGGTTTTAAAGGCAGAACATTTCTAAAAAATGAATAAAGGAATAAAGATTAATGTCATGCAAACATTTTGCACAAAACACAGAACATTTCCGGGAATTGAATAAATGTCAATTCCTTCATAAAGACTGAATCCAGATGTCATGTCGCGTGGCTGGAAGGTGCCGCAGTGGGGAAACCGGCAGATGTTCACCGGGCTGGAGGCTGGTGTCAGCGGCGGACCTGCTGCTTGCTGTGTTTCTGTCAGAGTCGGGACCAAAGCCAAGCAGGAGTCAGAAGAGCTGCGCTAAAACATTCTGTTCTGGTTCTGGAGCCGCGCCTTCAGGCTGCGGGGAACACTGCGTGGGGGGGATTTAAACCCGGACTTGGATGCGTGTCATCAGACCCACAGTAACAGGACTGCGGCGCGCGACATTTAACTCCGACTGCACTTGTTGTATGAGGATCTCCGGTTCTGATCCGGTTCTGATCCGGAACATTTCAATAAATCCCTTTTTAAAACTCACCTCACTCATGATGGAAGCGTGTTCGTGGAGCGAGTTGTGCTGCAGAAGTGGACTTCAGTGTCTTCCTGTCGTTCAGAGCAGAGGAGCAGCAGGAAAATAAAAAGAGTTATTGTCTCTCAGGTGAAGAAGCTGCAGACTCTCCGGTAGAAAGATCTGAGCAGGACAGACGGATTCACTGCAGCTCTGTGGCGAAGATAGAGAGGAAAGAAGGATGCGGCGCGTGGAGCGATGAGGTTTATGAGCAACAGCAGGGCTCTCTCTCTCTCTCTCTCTTTCTCTCTCTCTCTCTCTCTTTCTCTATCTCTCTTTCTCTCTCTCTCTCTCTCTCTCTCTCTCTCTCTCTCTCTCTCTGTGTCGCCCTCTCTGA
>JAUZNJ010048662.1:0-31244 GCA_034780135.1 Jordanella pulchra
GGCATACAAATTTGGAAAGGAGGACTTCTAAGGATTTTATAGATGTAAAGAACATTGGAATGCTCCTAATAATGACTATGCAGCATCCAAAAATGTAAAAAGATGCTCATGCGGATCTTTATAATGGTAGTACTAAAAGGGTTAATCCATCATTTAGGTTATTTAACCATCAGATTGGTTGAATGCTAAAATCATTTAGCATCTTCAGAACCGCTAATGTTTAATGCAATTTCTTTGAGAAACTGCTGTGGAAGTATGAACACTTTGAACATTCATTAGAGCATATTTCCTTCTGTTGGAGATGGTAAAAACCATATAGCTTCAATATTTTTATTCTCAAACAGACAACAGAACTATAACAGTAAATTCCTGTATAAATCATTGTAGTTCAGAGCTTAGCACTTGCTATTCGATATGCATCTATAGCATACCCCACTGAGGAGGTTTTTTCTCTTTAAACCAGTTACTAAGACAGAGAATTTATGTTGCAACCTTCAACTTCAGATCTTTTTTGAGAAGCACAGATACTGCAGAGTTGAGTTATTTACACATTTAAGTACAAATAAAACCACAGTAACTCTGACCAATAACAAACTGAAATTAGCATAATTTCACGTGTAATTTCCCTCTTGAGGAACATACTTGGTTTAATTATTTTATCAGAAAAATAGTGGGACCGTATGGCCCATCTTTTTTTTTTAACAGAACTCTTTAGAGGTGGATTTATGTGAGTAATCACCATCAATCGTCCAGTTGTTTCTTTGAGCCACAACTACTTATTACACAACCCACATCTTTGAATTAAATTCATTCCATGTATTTATATGTTTTTTTTAGAACTGGGCTGGAGTCATCCCTGTGATGTCTGGAGTATTGGCTGCATCCTGTTCGAGTACTACTTGGGTTTCACTTTGTTTCAGGTAAACAAATCGGCTCTTCAGGCAGAATTTAGTTTAGGTTTTGAACTAAGTATTCATTTGAATGTCCATGACATATTTCACTGGCTTGCATGTTGTATGAACAGTTAGGGAAATGTACACTTTGTTACCTGTATCTGTTTGAACAGCCTTTACAACATGACAACCTCAGCTATTAGCTTTAGGGGAATGTTTATGGGAATGTATGAGAAAAAGGGCCTGATTCCTTTATTTCAAGGTATCTGCATTTTCTTTTTGTAGACCAAAGGAGTTGATTGATACACATTGATGTAATGATTCAGAAAGTTTTTTGATATGTTAGTTGGGTGTAAATGACCACCTGTGTTGTATCAATTAAATTCCGGTCACTCAGCACCATTTCAAATGTCTACGTGACTTTTGAAAGATTTTTCGTAACTTTCTTTATTTTTCTTGCGTATTTAAGACTCATGACAACAGAGAGCATTTGGCCATGATGGAAAGAATCCTGGGTCCGGTCCCCTCTAGGATGATTCGTAAAACCAGGTAAGAAAATGGGGAATCATTTTGAGATACTGATATTCTGAAATGTTGAATGTTGCACTTCTATCCATTCATTAGGAAGCAGAAGTATTTCTATCGTGGACGACTAGATTGGGATGAGACCTCGTCAGCGGGAAAATATGTCAGGGAAAACTGCAAACCATTAAGGGTAAGCCTGCCTGTTAACAGAAACGGTTACAGTAATGGTTCTCAAGCAACACAAATGTTTTTTTTGTTGTTGTTTTTTAAGTGTACTGCTTTTATTTAGTGGTTTCTGTTTTTTTTTTATTTTTTAAACAGCGGTATCTGCTGTCAGAAGCAGAGGAGCACCACCAGTTATTTGACCTTATTGAAAGCATGCTGGAGTATGAGCCCTCCAAGAGGCTGACGCTGTCGGATTCCCTCAAACACCCGTTCTTCGAGAACAGTGGCAGCAGTGATGCATCGGGCAGCAAGAACTGGGAGGGGAACAGGGACATCAGCCGGTGACCCCTGCACTTCAGAGACTGATCCAGAGGGAAGGTCCAGTTCTTCTCCATGTGGAGCAGCTGAACTCTTAAACTTGGACTGGAGGTTTATTGTTTTTATGGAAGTAACAACAGCATGGACCCCTTAACTTCCTGCACCTCCAGCTCAACCCCTCCTGTTCTTCTCTGCCGGCACAAATGGCATGTCTTTTTTTTTTTTTTCTTTGTTTCTGAAGCAGAGAGATTAGAATAACAAATAAAAGACTGGTTAAGAGTTTAATCATTTTCAGTGATCACAGCCCAATGATAGACTGATTAGAATTCAAGATGGAAGATTTTAATCCAAAGTAGCCGTCTATGCAGCTTCTGTCTTCCTATCAACTCAGAAACACCTTAGTCACTACTGTCCGAAGAAAACAACACGTCTGGATGGAAATGAACGTTTTCCAAACTCAGTCATTAAAATAGGAATCAGTTTGGAAACAGAACTCTCACCCAGAGCAGAAGTCCAAGAAAAAGTGTAAAGAGGAGATAGAGCTGTATATCCAGTAAAAGTTTTGACCCATAAACTTTTTATTCTCTAAGTACCTTAAACTTTGTTTGGAATCCACAGCATAAGACATGCATGTCATGTTTTCGTTAACATTGTTAATGAGCCATTGCTTTGCTTTATTGTTTTATATCTAAAAGAGTTGTGCCCTCCATGAAGTAATAACGATGTTGGACACTCCACTTCCATTGGCCTCTCTGTAGCCTGACATATATGATACTCGTTTGTTTTGTTATTCATTGTTTTCTAAGTGTGAGTGTGGTTACTGTGTGTGCATGGTGCATACGGGTGTGAATGGGATGGGTGATGCGTTCATGCTCCGTTCTGTAGTTTAGTTAAGCATTATTAATGGGATCACTCTCATTTAAAACTAAACTGCCTTTTCCACGTTTCACAAAAGAAGTCTCTACGTTACGGTTAAGCACAGAGCTCATGTTGAAGGTATTTATTTTCCAGTTCCTGTAGGTCGTAGCCACATTATCCTCCTGAATGTGACTTGTTTTTTTTGTTTGTTTGTTCTTTTTTTTGTATTAAATGAAAGCGTATAATGCTGTATATATGTATTATTGTGTAGAATTAAAGTCTTCTTTGCCAAAGGTTATTAACGGTCTCAGCAGTGTGATAGCAGACATGGGGGGGCAGTCTTTACTGTCACAGATGGGTGATCTTAAATGTGGTGGGAAAATAATCTAATGTTAATGAGTTATTTTGAACTTAATATTTGATTCATATGATGCTCATAATTAATATTTAAGTTTAATTAGTAGATATTTTGGTTAACATGGCTAGTTTATTTCAGTGGTATCTTTTTAATTCTTTCAAAAAATAATTTTGATTTTATTCCCTCCCTAAAATAAACTTGGCAGCCTTGTCATGATCCAGGGATTAAGAAACGTGGCCGATCTGCACCAACAGGAGTCGAGGATGGAGCTCATCACGTCCATCTGTTGGTAATCTTTAAGCTGCTCTATTAAGTTCACACATTCTCATGATTTATATCTCAATAAATAAGTAATGTGTATGTCAGCTTTAGGGACCACTAGAGTCAAATTGATATCACGTCATATTGACTATAAAATGGCCTTTGCAGTAAAGATGCACTGTGTTTAAAGGTTTCACACCCTTAAATGTTATAGAACCATCTGCAGTTCCACCTTCTAGTCTGTGTTGGTATGTCTACCAGCTTTATACGTGAGATTTGTTTCTGGCCAGTTTTTGCTAAATGTTTAAGGATCAATCAGATCATAAACAGAAGCTCTGAGGATATAAAGTCTTTTCCCACATTCCTGTTTGGATGTAGGTCTGTGCTTTGGGTTTTCCTTTCATCTAAACCATTTATTTTAAGGAGCCCAAACTTAGCATCATCTATTTAACATCTTAGATCTTTTAGGGGCCCTTTTTCTCTTAGTGTTTTGGAATATTTAGCTCCATCTACCTACTACTTGACTAATCCTCCTCAATATTAAACTTGTCATTGTAGTAAATAGCCCCCCGGGCTATAAAACCCATTTTAGGCTTTCTTCAGATAGTATAGCTTTTGTACGTTAGCTAAAAAAAAAAACACTTCAGCCTACTGAGCAGAGAACCATCTGAGAACCTTTTGGTTTGCCCTACATTAGTGGAGAGAGGTCTAAGTACAAAAACATGTCACACTTATGCCCTTCTTGCTTTTATCATGGGAAATATTCTATGCTTTGCTGTATGATTGTGATCAAATCAAAGGATAACAGGTTGTGAATACCTTTGCAGGAATCTTATCAGTTTAAAATCTGCAGATATAAAAAGTTGGAAAGACAATTAAATGTAATTGTATCAGTTATTCTCTGCAGAAGAATAGTAAGGCTTTTGCGTAGGAGTTTTTGAAGCGAAAAATCAAGAAATTTCTTTCCGGACCTTAAGTTCAACAGAGTTCCTTCAGTCAATGAACTAGAGAATGAAATGAGTCATTCAACTTTGCTATGCGGGGGCCTAATGCTTCATCTCAATGAAAAGACACATCCGGAGAAAAAGACGTCATCAAAACGTCACCTTTCATCCTTAAGTGTGTCTAAGCTCTGTCTGGCCTCTAAAGACACAGTTTGAATCAATTGTTCTGTGACATTTTCACAACCAAATTATACAATTATTAAATAAAATACTTTGTTGTTCTGAAATACCGTTTTAATACTTCATATTGATTTACAGTGTTTTCTTAGTGACCAACTGTAAACAGACAGTTCTTTTTCCAGCCCAGATTTGTTTGTGACTCTTGTTAATGAGATAAACGTCTTATGCATCTTCAGATAATCCTATTTCAAGACCAGCAAAGTCATCAGTTGAACCGTCACTAAGTCCAGACAGAGGAGTGTAGACAAAGAGAGCAGACTGGGATTCATCAGCTGGACATGGTGCATCTACAGATAT
Source organism: Jordanella pulchra (assembly GCA_034780135.1). NCBI lineage: Eukaryota > Metazoa > Chordata > Actinopteri > Cyprinodontiformes > Cyprinodontidae > Jordanella > Jordanella pulchra. The sequence continues at coordinate 4,860 of JAUZNJ010048662.1, forward strand.
AACAAACAGGTCAGGACTTATCACAGGTCAGTAGAGTTTCTTATTTAAATAACCTGCATTAAATGTATTTACAACAATTATGTGTAATAGATTGTTTTGAAATGTTTTCTCATGATATATTACAATTTGTTATTCCTCGCCCTTCAGGCTGACTTTGCCTTGAAGCCAGAGAGAGACCTCCTGAAACAAAATCTACACATCCTCTCTTGTATCCTACACACATTCTCTAGAAATGGATTCCCTCATGTCGCTGGGTGCTCCTCTGAGGCAGTTTACCAACTATGTGTCTGGTACAAAAAATACCAAAAAGAGAGGGAGCAAGGGGAGTCAGCCCGTCCGAAGGTTGAGCTTCGATCGCAGGAAGAGCGTCAGCAGGAGAAGAAGCCTTCCATGCAACAGCCAGAAGGTCCCAGACTCCTGGCTCAGGGTGTACCAAGAAGAACTGAAGAAGGAGAGGTATAGAAAAAAATCTGATCTTTGTGAAAAAGGATTGAAATAGTTTCATTTACTCTGAGTGGCTTTTCTTTATTTAAAAATCAGTGGGAACAAGTAAGATTTATTCACAGAAGTTACTGTCGTGTTCTGTTAAGACTCTTGGCTAGGCAGGCTAAGCTTAGGAAGGATAAGGCTGTGTTACATGAATAAGCTACTTGCCCATGTGCTGCACCTAATGCTGCTCTGTGCTCTTTGCCAAAGGAAACGTCAGCAGGCTGTGCTGGCTAAGAAAAACGCAGAAAGAAATGTGCGGAAAACTCACTTCCGGAGTCAACACTGCCTCCCAAGGGTAAATGGAGTTTAAACAGGAATGTATTGTGTTGGTTTGGTATCATTTTGATTCTGAACGTCTTCTACTTATAGCACACTCCTGCTGCCAGAAAACCCGCACCCAGAAAGGACGACTCCTTCTTTGGAGCCTTCCAGGGCCTCAGTCTGGATGGTCTGACAGGAGGCGCTGCTGGATCTACTCCTGTCTCTGCTTCTACTGGAGGTGGAGAACAGTGCAAGGTTATGTGAGGTGCAACAGTTGAAGAATCGAATGTTTGGGGGAAGGATCTACAAAAGGAGAACTGCTGCTGCAAAAAAGTGTTTCAAGTGACCGATTTCTGTTTTGTGATAAAAGCAGGAATGCTTCATTTGTGTTATATTCAGCGTATGCCATGTTTGTACACTTGAAAAGTCTGTGGACTGTATTCATGCATTTGCCAATCTAGCACATCTTTTTAATAAATTAAGCAATAATTAATTTTTTCTAAATGGACTTAGATTTACAGCTTGAAATCAATCCAATGGAGTTAATGTTTTGTATTTCTCATCCTACATAAATGGTTAACAATACACCTTCAACCATGGTATCTTTATTTGAACAAATACATTTTTAGTTTGAATCTTTCAGTGACCTCAGCCATTAATTTTTTTTTTTTACTCTTACAGTATATGCAGTATTTAACAGTGCTGTTTAAATCATATTGTAAATTATTATGAGGCAGCTTAGTGCCACATAATTTCAGATATACACTCTCCAAACAAGGGGCACCTAATTAATAGTACAAAACTTACCCAACCTTTTAAATCACAGTAAAGGACACTGGAGATCAAGCTTTATTGGGGTGTGAAAAACGAGACATTTTGCTTGAGTTACATTAGGGGAAGATGCATCATCTAGATCTAGATCACAAGTATGTACAATAGAAAATGAAGTACAAAACTACATTTGTAAGGGTAAGGAACTTGTCAATTGACAAATCAGGCGATGACTGTGCTGACTGCAGACAAGGTAGGGGATTCACAGAAGATGACAGTATCACTCCCTCTGTTCCATCTTCACTTTTGGTGGTTTAAGGAAGGACCTGTTCTTTTTCTCTTTGCTTTTTCCTTTAGTTTGGAAGGTCCTCCAACTGTCCACCCGCCCATCTCTCGATTCCTGCATAATTGTACAATGACGATTAAAAATACAAAAGCTATTCAAATGTGGCCAGTAAGTAAACGGAAACGAGGCTCACCTCAAAGTTCTTCTGCCATTCTCTTTCCCGCTTTGCCTTCTCTGCTGCCTCAATTTCTTCTTCTCTTGCCCTTTTCCTGGTCAGACAATTTATTAGGGGTATAAAAACGTACTATCAGACACAAAAGGTTTGGGAAGTCTAACAAACGACAACATCCAAGTTGTAAAAAAATGTCTCTTACCTTTCATGCATTTCCTTTGCTTCCCTTTCCTTCCTTTTGATTTCAAGCTCCGCAAAAAGCTTCATAGTTTGTTTGTACACTGCTTGTCTGAACTAAAAGGAAAAAAAAATGGACACAACCAAATTAACTATTACATTTATTTCCTGACAAAAAGATCAGTTTACCAGATAGTAATGCTCTCAAACCCTGACTTACTACATCAGGGTCATCCTCCTCCACATCCTGAGGTTTTCCATCTTTTTTAAGTTGCTTCTTTTTCTGCTTTACCTGTTCAGGACGGATAATAACTTACAAATGGGTTCAAATCTTCAATTCATGAAATCTGTCTGCAGGTAAGCTGAAATAGATGCCACTCACCATATGTTCTACATATTCTTTTCCGGCTTGAATTACATCCACTGCCCTCTTCTTCTGCTCGGGATCCAGTAAAAGTTTATATGACTTGTCGACAACTGAAACCAGATCACAAGAAACAGCGTCTAGTCAAAATGTATACTTTTGTACACATAATGGTTACGAGTCAGTTCATTTTGCTCTGGAGGGATATCTGGACAGGAGCATTTGTACCTTCAAAGGCTCTCTGTGCCCTGTCAGGATCATCCTGGTTTTTGTCTGGATGGACCAAAATCGATAACTAGGCAATAAAAAAAAAGATACCGGGGTGAAAAAAAACTAAGGAAATTTGCAACTTAATAAAAATCTGTTTTATATCCACCCATTATCAACAGCTTCACCATTTCATATAATGTTCTTTGTTTAGATAAGCCATCATTTTTAATGTGTTTTAGAGATAAATGCTCTTACAATCTATACATATTTTCTAAATTTGCAAAGTCATACCATTTTTATTGGATGTGATTATGATCAGTTTGAACTAGTTTACTTATGAGTAATTATTTAAAGGAGTCACACAACTACATATCCCAGATCTCATTAGATAAATTTAAGTTGTGTGAAATGGAAGGTCCCTATAAAAAGCTTTGGAGCCAAAATGTGAAATGTTGAAGGGTTAAAAATCACAGGAACAATGAAACAACCTTAAAACAGTTAATGAAAAATGAAAACAATAAATCTTTCCTTACAGCCCTAAATCTTTTCTTCAGCTCATCGTCTGTTGCCTCTGGATCAATCTGCAACACCTGAAATAAAGTCAATATCTAATCATATTTAGTGTAAAAACAACAGTAAATCTAACAAACGTTCAGAAGGTTAACCAATAAAGATGTATAGCTTACAACATATCAAAACTTTTAAGAGGTTCTGATTTGACACAAATTATGTCAAAGTCAGTCGTCAAATTAACAATAACAAAAAAAAACAAAACAAAAACGTGAAGCATCACCCAGGAGATAGTTAATGTTCATCAATTTACCTCAAAGGGGTTAAGATTAAAGTACGACGATCCAGGTCTAAGCAACCTGTCAATCTGCTGCTTGGATGTTAACACAGAGTCCCTCTTCTCAATCTGCTTTACCTGTTAACACAGATCAGGGTTTATTAAAATTGTGTTCGTCTTTTTCCGTGTGATTTAGTGAGCAACATGGTGATCAACGAAGGAAATGATTCATGTAACCCTTTACTCAAGTGACACATTGCACGTACTACTTTAAATAAACATGTATTTATATGAATGTGTATATAACAGGCAACTGTGAGATAAAATAACCCATCAGCAGATGTTAGCTTTATTCGTTAGCCGATGCTTCCATGCACTAGGCCTAGTCTGAGCTAAACCATGGAGCCACCAACGTGCAGACTTTGGTAGAAATCAATTACTACAGTAGATATTTTAAAATCCTCATATTTCTAGCTATATTTCATTACCTCAGTGTAAAAGCTTTGGAATAATTCATCTGACACAGTCTGAGAGGAAGATTCTCCTCCAGCGGCCGCCATTTTCGACTAGGTTTACATGTGACGTATCGGATCACGTGACATGCAGAGGATTCCAAACGTAAAGCCGCAAATGTCCGATTACGTGAAATTAAACGGAGACGACGGCGCGGTGATTTTGATTTTTTCATCCAATTTTAAGGACACGGTTCTTTCTTTTAAAAAGATGACAAACTGTTCTGTTGAATTTACTAAAACAAACAAATCAAGCTTTACTGATACATTTTCACAGATGGCCCAGAGCTACAGTGAAAAATTCGATTGTTTAATGCCTAAAAACTGTGGATGACCTAGTCGCTGAAAAAGAAAACCAACATTTAAATTTAACGTTTTAATTCGGCAATTTGAAAAACCATCTTTACTTTCACGTTTTAAATTGATTTGTTAAAGATGAATGGTAAATTATATTTATTAAACCCTTAATAAATAATAGAATTGGAAAATGTATTTTCAATTCCGATTTCTAATCTCAGATGCTCTTAATATTGTCATGATCCAATCGTGGCTGTATAACCAATTAGAAAGCTGTTAAATTCAGATAAGCAGCTGTGATTGGTTTGTTTTTAAAGTGTGCTCAAGGACCAACAAGGTCCATTTACTTTCTCTGTGATCCTTCTGGTCCAGTGCGCATTGAAAACCAATTTAACCAATCAGTTTCTCCTCAGATGTAACCAGCTTCCTCATTGGTCATTTTCCGAAGCGTTTCAGTCTAACTGGTTTCCAGCGTGATCTGGGACCCCTTAGAAGGGTCACAGAAAGGATAATTTGAGTGGGTAAAGCAAAGGAAAAAAGAAAAGCAAGTTCAGGAAGGGTTTGTAAATTTAAGTAAAAAAAATGGAACAGGGAATGACATTTTTAAATGTGTTATTAGGAAAGGCATTTATAATAAGATTGATGAATTTTGGTTTTCAAATCTCCATTTAGAAATAGGATTTGAAAGTACATGTATGAATTCCAGTATTTAATAATGGATCAGTACCATTTACAATTCCTTTAATAATTCAAATTGTACAATTATATTTTTTTCAAATTAAATTCAAATTGCCTGATTTAACTGTTAAATTTGAATTGGCTGTTTTTTTCAGTGACTCACCTCCATAGAAAATGGCCCATAAACACGTTTCCAGTACATACAAAGTTCACTGAAGCGATCTGGAGTTAAGAGCCTCTCCAATTTCACTGTGTGACTCCAAATTATTTTTTTATAACTGGAATTTTAAAAAGTCAACAAGTCAAATCATACCAATTTATCCAAACATTTACTGGAACAAATCAAATGAGTCTATTTCTATTGAGAATGAAGTATGAGACAAATATACTTTTAACCGGTAAAGAAAAAAAATGTCAAGGCAGATGTTAAGAGGTTTTATTTAGATTGTTACAAACCAGTCAAACTTCTAGACAAATCAATTTATATATTGAAAACAAAAGCTACATTTCATTGACAAATTAAAGTTCTACTACAGACCAAATTAAGTCTATCAGTAAAGTAGGACAGTAAAATGCTCTTGATAGGTTTTTACATTTCATTTATGAGCACTTCTGCATTTTATAGACCTCCATATTTGGTCAATTGTGTGGATGCAAAGTAGACTTGAACCAAATGTGATAGTGTGGTAGGTTGAAATAACAGATCTTTATTGTACTTTAATGCAAAGACCACTCAGTAGTTTAAATCTATTCCTGGATGCATGTCAGTCATCTATAGACTTCAGAATCTGGTTGTTGCTCTACATTTCTAGTTTAAATGAGGGCGGGGGCAGCAGCAATCTAGGTCAACTGGAGCTATCCGATCTACTTGTGTAGCAACTGCTGCAGTAATACATTTTATTAATTAGAAACACGTGGATGAGTCAATAAAAATCATACTTTGGACATAAGCTCTTCAACCCTGAAACACTTTGCAGTCCAACTTAATGTTAGTCAAAATAATTATGCATTCTCCCACACAATATATTAAATATTTTATTTATGTAGTGAAAATTATTCCTTTAAAATAAATTATGCACATATTTCATGCAAGTAGAAATTAAAACTTTGATTAAAATGGTTAAATACACAGTTTGGATGATAGATGTACAATTAGCAGGGACAATTTCTCTTAAGAGCAAATCTTGAGGCTGGATAAGGATGTGGAGAAGCAGGCAGCCTGTTGTCTTGCCTCCCCTGGGTACAAAGAGAAAAGAATTCAAGTTATTCTACCTTATTTTCCATTTACCTTTAAAACTGAAATGCTTTATTTAAGTGATCTTTTTGAAAAAAAAAATAATAAGATCTTGCACTAAATGACTGCAAGATTCTTCACCTTCCCCCCCTCATCCCTTGAAAAGCTGTAGAGCTGTGTTAGATCCATCCCCAGGTTGGTGAACACCTGGAATAGATTTGCCAAAAACCAGGTGGAAATCAGCGTTCTGTTCTGAAACTAAAACAAGGTCAAATAGAAAGATGCTGATAAATCTTTAAAAGTTAGCAAACAATGGCTTGATCATCAAAAACCAACACCAACAAAAGATTGTATCACATTTACATTACGTTTAAACAATAAAAACCTTTCCTCAAGCAAGCAAACAAGCAAATTAGTTTTATAAACATTAAAATTCCAAACACATTTTGTCAGTATAAATTAATAAAGGTGCCTTACCAATTATTTCTTTCCAAATCTGTGAACTCAATCACATGGATGTGGGCAGCTCCTTTACTGCCTAGTGACAAGAGGCAACATAAAACACACAGACCTGATATGAAAATGTGCTTAAAGGACACTCAGGCATTAACAACTAGCCTTCTTTTGTTGCATCTGCTCACTTTCCGCACACTACTTTTACCAGGGAATGAATGAATGCAGCCCCCATACTGCCATCTGGTGGTGATCAAAGCTAAAGTCACCTATTTTTTGTGTCCAGCCATTGTTCCATATTCAGCCAATCTCTGGTGCTTTCAAAGCAGAATCCCCTGATATACACAACAACTTGATGAAGGGGCTCTGTGCTTCTTGCATACCTAATACATTTCTCATTCAATCTCTTGTAATTCAGCGTCGGTTAAAGCAAATTACCACCGCTCATTTTGCATTTAAGCCGCTACCTCTAGTGGCCTAGGAGGGTAATGTCCAGCTCCTCCTACTTGCAGACAGCTGCAGTGATTTTGGTGCAGTGAGCCAAGATATGCAACAGATAGGAGCATGGTTTCACTTGTATTCGGTCTACAAAACCCAAATCTTCCTGAACCTTTTCCCCCCAGCTCAAACTGAGAGCCATGTTCTGAATAGCCTAATGTTGAAACATTGCCCCCAAAACAGTATTTTTCTTTTAACATTTTTTTAATCCTATTCAAACCCTGGAATTTCACTGTGCCGAAGTCTTTAGTCCGTCCTTTTTTATCGTTTGGTTTCCTAGCAGCTGGACTTTATTTTAACTGGTCTTTAGGTGGCTCTTCAAACGTTTTTTATTATTATTTTAGGTTTATTAATAATTTTAAGTTTATTACTTCTTGCTTGTTCTACATAAACATTTTCAACAAATGGACAACACTGACAATAGAATTAACTGGTTCCTTTCTAACGGTACTAGCTTTGAATCAGAAAAAGAAAAGAAAATCACTGGTCAGGAATGATGCAGGGAAATTGAGCTTATTTTTAAATCAATGACCAACTGCTGAATCCCTCATAGAAAAGGTTCCTAAAATTAACAGAAATTACTTGTTTGACAAACTTTTAAATAGCTAAAGGAAAACAAAAAAAGCGATGTACTTTTGAGTTTGCCAAATTTCTCTAGATACAATTTACACAAACCTGAATGTAACACAATATCAAGACAATAACACTGCTCAAAACTTGGCATAGATGATCAGAAAATTTCAGATCTTCGATTTCTTTCATATTTCCGGTAACACATTTTCAGATGCTGTTTATTTGCTGAAGATATCCTAGAGTGCCTTACTAATATACTGTCCTTTTCTCATTTTTATTTCACTTAGTGTGGTTACAAAATTACAAGCCAGAAAATAAGTGAGGATAGGAGGAGTAGCATATTCTCTACTTTGAGGGATCCTTCAGAAGATCTGGAGAACTGTTGATTGAGACAACTTAGGCTGCAAGAAAGTTTGACCCATCAGAAGTTCAACATTAGTTAAAACAATGCATATCTATAATTGACAATAAGGCTATTCTTTTAGATTAAAAAAACAATAAAAACGTATTTCTGCTTAAGCTTCTCAAGTTATCTATGGGAGAGGAGGCAGTACTCTGTGCAAGGCTGGCTCACCCTCAAGTACTGTTCAGGTGAGTTCCTCATTCTAGTGGTGCCGCTCACTTTGCTTCTCCACCTAGGCAGGTTGGAATAAGAGGACAGACACATGAAACAAAATACAAAACAATGACACCAACAGGTAAAGGCTAGAGGTTCATTATTTGTCCTGGTAAGCACATTCTCTCAGCCTTTCTGTGGGTGAGAGTATGTTTAAAAACCGTTAACCCTTAAAACGCCAAGGTCCTTGATGTCTTTAAGAAGAAAAAGATAGATTGTAAGGGACTGAGTCTGAAAGCAAGATCAAGTTGAATAAATTCAGAGAAAATGTGTTACTTTCAGTGTGAATCACATTTTGAATTTAAGTATAATATGGTTCATCATTAGTCAAACTTGTTCTTGCCTTTCAATCCATTTTAAGATGCACAGAATAAAGACTCTGCAACTGCCTTTAAAACGAATGTTTAAAAATAAGGGAATTCAAAGAAATAGAAACGTGCTGAAAAAGACCCTTTCCACCAAATCATTTTTATCATTGCAGCTGAAATGCAGTTTTTCAGTGATGTATACTGCCTTTGCGGAGTCATGAATTCCAGAAGAAAACATTAAGAGATGGTAGAAAAAAAGCTTCAGGGAACAGTTTAAAAAATGGGAACAATTTCTGGGAACGTTTGTATAAATTGTTAACTTCACCAACAACTGTGTGCAGGAAATGCAGTGGTTTTGCCTTGTCAAACTCTACAATTCAAGTTTATTTACAGTTCTCCCTGGAGAGGGGAAAAAAAGGTGACTGAAAGAAAATCTTCCATTAAAAGTCAAAGAATGGAGGTTATAGATCAAATCACAACACTGAGTTTGAGTTTCTGACAATGGACTGATGCTCATCTGAGTTTTATTGAAACGGAACAAACGTAAAAGTTATAAATACAAATAACATCAGAGAACAAACTGCTAATGGCTCTTAAGGTAAGCCAAACCAATTTCTACTGGGCAAGTTGAAAAGAAACATGGAAGTTATGTTATCAGTTTTAAAAAAAGAAAGCACAATTTAACTACCTCTAGAAATGCTAGGCGTACACTTCGGACGTTACAAAACTTTTATTCTTTTCCTTTTTTCCTTCAGGCAGATTCTTTTCTCCACCATTGCAAAAAATAAAAAAAAAAATAAAAAAAAAAAAAAGAATACGAAGCTCTAACCATATGCATTTATTTACAAGCATGATTCTAAACTACTATAATAAACCACAAATTAAAAAGGAGTACAAGAAGGGGGAGGGGAAATGGGAGCATGGACAAGAAACTTCCTGCAAGGCCATTTGTTGTATTTAATGTCCACCCAAAATTTTGAGAATGAACGTCCGTTTTTTTGTTTGTTTTTTGTCAGTGTTCATTGTTGGCTTTAAAACAACCAGGAACAAAAATTTCCAATAAAATTGTACTGATTTTTTTTAAAGATGTGTCCCAATGTAACCGCAGGAGTGAGAAATGACCACAACGGTTACGTTCATTTCTTCAGCCAAAAGGATTTCCAGCCAATCGTCTCGAGCCAATTCTGCAGTCTGTCCATTTTTCTGTGATATATGTATATACAGATATTTTTCAGGCGGGATGAAGAATAAGAAGAATAAAAAGTCAATCAAAAATCGTGGCCAATCTCCTTTTTTTTCTTTTGTAGTTTTCCTCTTTTTTTGTGTTGCCAAATACCTTTAGGTGCATCTACTTCCACTGTTGCCCATAAGAATCCTGTGAAAACTCCATGTTGTCATTACTGTAACCATAGTTACCGGAATAGTCGGCCCCTTGCTGCAGGGGCTGCTGGGCGATGGGCTGGGACCCCCAGTTCTGTTGGTTGTTGGTCTGGCGGCGCTTGGAGTCAGGCTGGTTAAATACGTCGGCCTTCCTCTTTCCGCCAACGTTGCCCCCGCGATTGCCTCTGGCACCGCGAGGACCGCGGCCCCTCTGAGGCTGGAAAGGTGCTCCCCGTCCTCCTCGGGCTCCACGTGGACCTCCGAGGGGTGGCCCTCTTTGGGCAAAACCTCCCCGGCCTCGTGTTGGAGGAGCCCCACGAGCCCTTGGTGGTGGAGGCCCACCCCTACTGGGGCGGGTACCGCGGCTCCTCATGCTGTACATATCTTCGTAGCCGTAGTAAGGGTCCTCATAGCCACCACGGTAGTCATGATAGTCATAGCCATAGTAGTCATCATAGTAGTCCTCATAGCCATAGTAATCAGGAGGATAAGCATAGCCCCCTCTGCCACCACGACCCCTTCCTCGGCCAGGTGGTGGCATGCGAGGAGGTGGGTAATAGTAGTAGTCATCATACCTGCAGGGAACAAAAGGGATATTTGATTAGTCACATAATCACTAACACAGTTAACCAGTTATCCGACGGTCTCACTCACCCGCCTCCCCTGGGAGTCTGCCGGGCTGCCTGACGTTCTTTTCTCTTCTTATCTGGTGGCTTTGCCAAGACGATCTCAATTTCCTCCCCTCCAAGCTCCTTACCGTTCATCTCTTCCATAGCCTGACATTGAGAACAATTGACTTTAAATAACACAGAATCACTATATTTACATTTTTTATACTTAAATAACCTCACACCTTTACAGCAGCATCCCTGTCTTCAAAATGGACAAACGCGTAATCTTTCAGCTTTTTCACTCGTTCCAATTTCCCAAACTGAGAAAAAGTCTTCTCAAGAAGCTCCTCAGTCACAGATGTGGCCAACTTTCTCACAAAAAGCACTTTAACCTGCGATTAAAGTACAGCTGGTCAGGTCTTAGAAAAACAGGACTGGGAATGGAGTTTTAAAAGTGAACTCCTTACCTTGGCCATGACCTCTGGGTCAGGCTCTGCAACAGGGTCAGCCCACTCCACTGTAACCGGGTTTCCCCAAACTTTGACCTTGCCACTCATCAGGCGGCGGCGTGCCTGAGCTGCAGACTTGTGATCCTCATACTCAAGAAAACAGAAGCCACGATTTTTCTTCTTGTCATCTGGCTGGTGATACAAAATCACATCCTGCAGTCCCTCTGTAAGATAAGTTAACATCTCTTGTTTAGAAAAATTGAATAAATTTAATTACTCCTACTTACATGCAGTTTAAGAGCTTTCAAATAAGCATTGTACAAGTGAAACAAACCTGTAACCTTTCCAAAGTCTTCTAATATACTGTCTCTTGTCTTATTCTTTGGAATTGATCCAACAAACAGGCGATTGTTTGCAACAGATATACACACTCCCAAGTACTTCCCAGGGCGGATTTCATGGTTATCACACTGAAAAACAATCAAACAAAACATTTGTTTATTGTTGGCAAGAAATCTTACCTAAAGAAAATTTTTAATCCAATCACTTTTTAAAATGTCCAAATACCAAACAAGACAGTGAGAACAAAACAAAGCAGAATGTAGTGTGTTTGTTAATAAGGTTAATGTTATTTATCAGGAAAACCAACATCGTTTGTCATTGCTGGATGACTATATTGCTTGCATTTATTGACTGGAAATACTTACAAGCTTTACAGCCTTTTGTGCATCATCCTTGTTGCAGTAAGTTATGAAAGCATAACCCCTGTTCTGACCAGATAGGGGATCCATCATTAACCTCAGATCCCAGATGGAACCAGCAGACTCAAAGAGTGGCACGAGCTCATCTTCATATAAATCCCTGGGGATTTTTCCAACAAACACCTGGAAAAAAAAACATGAGCAGTGCTTTTGTGTGTACTAGAAAACATCACAAGCCTGACTTTTTTTTTTTTTTTTTTGATAAAATATTTTCTTTACAGATTCATACTACTTACCTCAGTTCCAATCCCTGGTTGCGATCCTGTGAACACGCTCTCTGGGGGAGGACCTCCGTACTTCCTCTGTCCTGTAGTCACATCCAGAGTATAGCCTGTCCGTTCCAAGAGAGCCTTAAAGCACAAAGATTGTTTATACAATAAGACATATCTTTCGGGAATTGTTTTTATTTTAGTGGTCCTGGGTTTCTATGTTAGAAATACCACAAAGTTAACAAATTACCTTGATTTTAGATTCGTCTGGACCCTTAGTTGACTCTTGGACCTTGCTTCCTTGTTTTTCACGTTGCCTGTATGTCTTCATGACTCCACAAAGGAAAGCACTTTTATTCTACAGAGGAATAAAAAGAAATACCCATATTACCATTGACAGCACTCCCAAAAAGCAAAAGAACTACTGCTCCAAACAAACAGGTACCTGAACATGGGATAAGTCGCTTTCTTTAAATTGCTGAAGCACAGTAAGGGCCCCCTCCTCGTTGAACTCTCGCAGAGCATCAATAGCCCTTTCATCAAGGTCAGCATATGCCACCAACCCTGCAGTAAAACTCAACATTAACTACCACACTTAACAGCAAAAAAAAACTGCTGCAATTTTTCTTTGTTCAGCTCTATATATGCCGTGACAGAAACTATCCACCTGTCTGGAAGATGTTATCTAGACTTTCAGCCACTTTCTGCGGGAGCCCAGCATCAAGGAGAGTTTGGTAGTTTTCCGTATGTGTTGTCGTCACATCCATGGGTTCTTCTTCCTCCTTTGTAGGAGCAGAGCTGCCATTTACCTCAGCGGCGGCCATTTTCCTGTGAAAAAAACAACAAAAAAAGCAAATTACATCAGATTTGCTCCCGTTCTAATGTAAACTATGCATCGATGGATTATCAGAAATTCCCCTGATAAATAAAGACAGTAATGTTTGGGTTTTATAATTCTGGTACCACCATATCTTGCTTGAGAAATACTTTTAATAAATATACTTCATAACTCAGCAAATGGTTACATACTTCTTGCATAATCAATAATTAAACATTTCTCAAACCTACTGTAAAACGTAACAGATCTATCACGAATGTAATATAGGGTCATAGCATACTTTTTATTGTAACCAACGTACAGTATTTAAAATATTTTGCATCAGATTTAGCTTCTTCCAATAAAAATAAGAAAGATCCTGGTCACTAAAATTAAATGGGCATTGTTTTTATAGTTCAAAAACATAAACAGAGTCGGAAAACATGGAGTATTTAAATTAAACAAGTCTGGAATTTTTTGGATGAAGCGTAATTAAGTTGTTCGAAATAGGGTTTATGCAGGTTAAACAACGAGGTACGGTTTCTGTTTCTGGTTAAAATAGCCCGGGCTCACACAAATCTCCGGCAACTACAGTCCCGCCCCCTTCACATGCAGTCAGCTCCAAAGCTAAATGAACACCTAGCTTTTAATGACCCTTTATAATGATTTGCAAGGTGCACTGCACGATTATTAAATGTCAAATACATTTTCAAATCATTTTAAACTATTAGTAACGTTTACGTGTTATTTCTTTATTCTAAAAGCATAACCAGTAGCATGCTCTTGGGCTAGCTATGGAAGCTAACAGGCCTCACCGTGCCTTAAGACTCCCTCCACACGCCAAGCACACAAAGGGCGCATAAACAGCTAGTTAACAAAACTCACCGGTTAATTTCAGGCTGTCAACCGCAACGTAGTTCGGGACGTGATTTTTTGTCTATTTCGTACGAACCAAATCAACAGAAGGACGAGTGTTTGTTTCGAACCCACGAGACAATTTTCCAGACACCAACGGTCTCGTCGTCGGCTCGCCCGAACAACGCAACCGCTTACTGACTATCGCGAGATGTTGAACGAGAACTTGTGAAGGGCAATGGATGGGGATCGATTTTTTTGGAACGCAATACAGGCGCCCTCATGTGGCCAGAATATGATATAACATTGTAATCACTAAAATAAGAAGCCGTTAGGCAGAAGCACACATAAAAAACGAAAATGTTTAAAGCTTACCTGTTCAGTACATGGCATGCAGTGGAAAAACTATTCTATTCACATAGATCCCACATTCAATGATACAATGTGTCTGCTCAAATACATTTTAATATTTGAACAAATCTGACTGTTCAGTTGCCAGATCTGAGTTACTGGTATTTCTATTCAAGAGAAGCATTTTATGAACACTTGATAAAAGAGAATCTGGACCATCTTTAAGGACTGATATGCTTCTGCAAAACCTGGATATTATTCTTAGTAAACTGATGTTGAAAAGTATGTAGAAGCTTTTTACAGACTGATAAAAAAACCCAAAAACATTTAGCTAAAACAAGGGATTTTTGAATATAGATTCCACCACTTTAACCTTCAGATAAGACATACTACTTTTTAAACAAATTTGCAATGGCTGTTTTTTTTAATTATATTGCCAAGTAGTGCACATTTGTACCACCGTTTGTTAATCTAATAAAAAATATATATATAAATCGTGTCAAACATTCATACTCCCTTCTTGTGTTTGTTTATACAAACCTGTAGTGTTCAACCAGTTATATTGAAAAGTAAAATACCCTTAGGACGAGTGTGCTTTTCCATTGTAATGGGGAGTTACATTGGAACATATATTAAGGAATAGATCAATGGGTACTGTAGTATTTTATTGCAACCTGGGCAGTTATTAAGACCAAGCATTTACCATCTAAGCTCTTCTAACCTATGGGAGATCATAGTACAGAATCCTATCTTAGAGCAAAATACATGTATAGCTGTCCTTTGCCTGTGATGGACACTTCCTAACAACTGCTACTGCACACTTAACCCTCTGCAGTTCTAAAAGGATAAACAGGTACAGCTGGATGTCTGCAGCTCAGGATGTAAAAATGAGACTTTAATCAGTAGGAACATCTGTTATCCAACTATGAAACATGGATGAAAGCAAAATACTTTGTTCTGTTCACATAGGGAAAAACTGGAGTTTTTTTTCTATTCTAAAAAAAAAATAAAAAATTAAATAAAAAAGGTCACAATTCAGGAAGATGAATCACTTTATTGTTTCAGCCCTTACAATGAGGTCAATATAACATCTAATGACCACAAGTTCTGCCTCCAACAGCAGAAGAAACAAGTGATATTCATGTAATAAATGACACCCGCCTCTCTGCCTCAATCATCATGTGACAGCTTTCTGATTTTGCCCTTGTGGCGGTCAATTTCTTTTTGTAGGCGTTCAATCTCCTTCTTGTGATGTTCAATCTCCTCTGCATGATGCTTCCTCAGCGCCTCTAACTGCTCCCTTTCCCTCTGCCTGTAAGTAAAAAAAGGTAAAAGTAAAAAAAAAAAAAAAAAAAAAAATTTATGCAACACAAATACATGTGCAGTTACCACTAAAGTGTCCAGTGTTTCACCTAAAGTATCGTTCCTCTTCTGCTGCTTCCCGCTTTCCAAACGCACCCCCTGCTGACCTCACATATCCCCCGCCACCTCCACCTCTCCCTGCTCCTTTGCCAAGTTCACCAAGCTGAAAGATACAAAAAAAAATAAATAAATAATTTCATATCAGACTCATACAATATGTAGGACCTTCATTCTTTTAGAGATACATCTCTTTCAAAAGTGTTTATAATAATGCCTTTTAAAGCAAGGCAACATTCTTTATTGTGTTGAAAACTTTTTAAGACCAACGCTAGATTTAGATTCACTTTACATTTTTTCCTCATCAGTAGGGAAGGAGATTAAAACTGTATTCAGGTACTGAAGCAATTGATTGGATTAATTGTGATTAATCAATTATTGAAATAATTTTCAACTCATTTAGTAATCGATTAATCCTTAACTGGAGTATAGAGACTATAAAAAAAAAAAAAAAAAAATACCTTTAGCTGACAGATCGCCCTACTTAGAGCAGAATCTACACACATACACACACATATACATACACACAAATAATTTGTAGTTAAGAAGAAAAATTAACCTTTTTGTTCGTCAATATGCCCTACCCAGAACTCCTTAGGTCGAAAAGTTTAATTCAGTAAAAAAAAAAAACTTTCAGGAACCTTTTACATCTGATTATCAATCGATTAATCGAAAAAGATGTGCTAAAAGATAACCTTTTTTTATCCAACTGTATGTTTGTGTTGGAACGTCACTGCTATTTTATATATATAAAAATAAAAAAATCGCGTTGTCACAAATACAGCTCTAAAGCATATTTTAAGCCTACTTCAGGACACATGATGCATATAGAAGTGCGATTTTTAGCCCTGAACTACACATTTTTATATTTATTAAAATCAATCAAGATTCTCATGCAAACAACATGAGAGATTAGTAAAAGCCAACAATACACAGAGATACGTTTATGAATTGGAACAAAGTTGTCCTGATTAGAAAATAATCTTATCAAAATACCAATTCAAAGTTTTGAAAGCTGCTTTCACTTTGTGTGTGTGATGCATTTTATAGAGATTTTTCCTTTATGGATTCCTGCAGACTAATCTTAGGATAAGCAGCATGATCAACAGAATTGCTTTGTACTTAGAACCCCATTGTGGGTAAATTAGATAATACATTTAATTGCTCTCTTGTCTTGTGCAGTGACGTTTATAGTTCCATAGTTTGGTGTTCTACGATTAAAAGTGAATAGATTGAGCAAAACTCTTACCATAAACAAGAATATTGTATATAGATAAAATCTGTTCTCTCTGTAAATTTTTAAAGCTAGACTTCATGCCATTTGAGTCATTAATCATGGACAAAGCTGTCGGGGCTTGACAGACTGACTGAAACATATGCTGCCCTTCCAGAGAGCAAAAGTCAGAAAGGTCAAGGCAAGACAGGTGGACCTTTCACAACTGATCCAGCTGTGAGCTGCAAGCTTGCACATACAGCAGGAAAGGTGCTCTGTGCATGCTTATTCAAACGTGTCCCAGTTCAGTTAACCTTTTCCATGTCTGGGTGGATGCCTCTAATACTGCCTGCACACGTGTTCATCAGAGTGTGACTTGTTTGGTCAAAGTCCAACTCGGTTTTTAGGTCATGTTTCCCCTTATCCTTCAGATTTAATAGCTACAAACACTGCATGCATATTATTTCGAGTTCCTTATATTTACGGCAGAAATGAAACCCATTTACTCGATAGAATAAAAAAATGGCAGCGATCGTAATGCTGTGACACGAAACCCCCCACCCCCTATAGATTTAAGCAGAAGCCCTGCCTGCACAGGAATGAATGCTTTTTTTCCCTTCAAATAAAGCTGCATATTTTCGTTAGTATTTTTCTTTTGTCTGTAAACATTTCTTCTTAATAAAAGGGCGATTTAAGCTGCAGAAGATCTGAACATGCAATCCTGCCTCGAATTGAATCAGACTCAATGTTTGGGGGAGGGGCCGCGGAAATGTGTGTCAGAGGTGGGGAGCTAAACCCAAGCTATGGAAGCAGCTCTTAGGTTGTTGGTTTTAATCTTTAGCGCTTATACACAAACACATGTTTGCAAATTTAACAAACAGATTTGCAAAGTTTAAAAAAAATGTGTAAAAAACAACTAAATGTTTACGCTCAAAGTCGCTACAACTAATCGACTGTTGTTCAAACTAGTCTAAAGTTAGGCCATAAAAAAAAAAAACGATGACATAAAATATCCAATCAAAGAAAACTGTCAAGCATTGATAGTTTTGCCAAACAACCAATAGTCTTAGTTTTTACTCCAAAGTTAAATCCGAGTCAAAAATAAATATGTACTTTAACCACTAATAAACAAAATAACACAAAAGAAGAAGCTATCCAACTAGCATATCGGCTGTCTTTGTTGTGTGCGAGTGTCAGATAAACCAGGGAACCTAATGCTAACCTCACGAAAAAGTCACCAATCCTCACATTTACCTGGTCAGACGATAGCCTGATCTGGGTGGCAATGCACCTCTGCAAGTTTCCCCTCAGAAACAGTCGCGCCATAGCCTGTCAGATACGATTTAAGTGCTGCTTAGAAAGACGGTGAAGCCTTGTCCCTTTTGACAACACCAACTTCAGGTCAAAAAAGCGGAAATTTGAAGTAAACGTCTCGTACTGGGCGTGGAGTAGCAAACCACGAGGAGAACGTTCGTGTTCGACACTGCCATCGCATGGTAAGGGGGGAGAACTACAACAGAGGGAACCGATTGCATTTTTTTGGCAAATATTAATAATGAACTTAATATGAAAATAAATTATACAAACAATAAATTGAGCAATATTGTTCTCTTCATTTATACATTTAGAAGATGTACGTAATTTGATCAAACAAAGAAGTTGCTATTTTATAACTATGGTGTCTTTTGATTTTTAGTTTACTTGGTTTTCATTTTACTTATTTTCTTAGTATGGTATATGCAACAATTGGCATGGTTTTATAAGGCCTTACATGAACAGCTTGGCTGTCATCAAGTCAATACAAGGTGTTCAAAAATTAATCATACCTTTTGAAGTTTAGATATGCAAATTAATCTATATAAAGTGGAACCACAAAGATACATTGATTTTTGCAAAACATATTTATTGCAAATATATATGTTGAGTGAGGAAGCCAGTTGTCTGTCAAATCCCCTTTGCTGCAATGACAGCAAGAACTCTTTTGTAGTACAAAGTGTAGTGCTTTTTGTAATCACTGTCCTCTGGACCAATCATCCTTGCGATTAGCTCAAGCTGTGTCAGGTTGAATGGATAACCTCTGTGAACATTCTTTCTTAAGACATGCCAGAGTTAGATTTCTGGATGTCACATAGGGCCTTTCTAAGACCTAAACAATTTTACTGTAGCTTTAGATATATTTTTAGCGTCAATCTTTTGTTCTTGGCTGTCCTGTTTATCACCATCCGTCTTCTCTTCAGGTCAGACCGTCTTCTTTGTCTCTGCTAATGAAATTATCTCCAAAGCATTTTGGAGAATTTTTAATTGCATCAAAATGTTCAATGCAAAACCACATGTTATATTTAAAATAGTATTTCTAGTGGAATGTAAACACTTGCTTTTCACTGCACAACTGATTTGCATTGACGGTAAATATAAAATGTATGTCTCATTTCTCCTTGATATGTCTACATGACTAGGTTGTAAACTGCAAAATGCTGTTTTCCTTTACTTTATGATAATGATTGAATTTTGACATCCATATCTACTTTTTCAGATTTTCCAATCAAGCTGCTTTCCTTAGATGCTTTTCTGGAGGTACTCAAGAAGAAAACTTGTTATTCATTGAGGAGAAGAAGGTTATTGTTGGTGGTAAGACATACGGAGTAAATGCAAGACAGTTCTAGAGAAAAACCTGTTGCAGCCTGCAAAAGATTCAGGTTTAATTTCCTCTCTAAATATACAACCAAAGCTAATGGAATAATTTAGATTAAAGCATTTCAATGTCTTAGAAAGACCCATTCTAAACCAACTGATTACTTGAGATAAATGTAAAGAATATATTTATTTTAATAAAAGCAACTAGTGTCTATTTTATGGTGTATATGCCTCTTGTTTTACCCTAGAATTAAACATTTAATTCATTTTTACAATGTAAGATACAATTATTTGCATTTTTTCACCAGTTCAAGCAATAATTCTGGTTTCCGGATCTTTTAAGAGGTGGTTCAATCATTTTTTGTAAGAATAGCTTCAGATCTATTCTAGATAAGACGGGAAAAAGCCTTGTGTTTCTTTTCACATATTTGTACCTATGTCTGATGTCATTACACTGACGTTTGAAGCAATAGAAATTATATACGGAGGGTGCTCGTCTCTCAAGCGCTGGATGAGACACTCTCAGTAACACAAAGGCAGGCTTTGCACTGCGAGCATAGAAGGTGGGTGTTCAGTACAGATGAGTCATGTTGGAGTTCCATTGATGAAGAGCACCCCAACGCCTGACAAAGCTCAGCCCAGCAAAGAGCTGCATGAGCTCACCATCCCTGACGAGCCCATTTTATCGTTTGAATCCACAAGGGGTGAAGGTCGACGATCCAGTGTTGGTGTAGGTTTTTTTGTTGATGACGTGATGCATTGTGTCAATCTATTAAACCCAGCGGTGACCCTGATGATGTGGAAGCACCTTGCTGCCCCACTGTTTTGTGTGGCATCCTTGGTCCCTTGATAAAAAGAGGAAAAACACAAAGGGCAGGAGGCTGAAAGCCTTTTGCTGACTGAAATAAGAATTAGGGAAGTATTTGAGCTGTTATTTGCTCTTCTTGGTTTTATTTATGACTGTTGAGTGACAACTTTTTCTCAGAAGTAATAGGAAGTGGCCAGAAAGAGGCAGTAGCAGTTCTGCAACAATTGGTGGCAGTGTGCACTTACACAAAAGGGGAGCATACACTGTGAAATGCATATAAAATTAACTTAAATATTGACTTTCTGTCTATATGCTTAGAAAACCTTTGATCTGTAAATGCTGCAGCCAAGATATGTTTTGCAAACGAGATCAAAGCACAGAATAACACGAACAAACATGCAAATCAGCGTTTACCATTTTTACTCGTGCAATTATGATGAAAAAGATCAATTCCTTATTCCTTCCTACAAGGAAGTCTTTTTAAATAGATGCTTTGTTTTTTACATTTTTTTGCAGAACATTGTTCAAAGTGATCAGACATGATGCCCCAATGGACACATTTAAAGCAAATATTAGATGCATTTGATATATGCATGAAAATGAGAATTTATTTTGAATGTAATGCAAATAGGAGTCATTTAATGTAGTCTTTCTGCAAATCTCTGATCTATGATTGCATGCTGAATTTGAGTGAACTAGTTTTTAATTTTTAAGAATCACTGTTATATATCTTCTGAAGCATCTCTCTTTCTCTTTTCTGCAGCTTTTTAATAGGCATTTCTTTGCTATCTTTTTTCATCTATGGCCATACATGGACTTCCGGTGCGCAGCAGCCAGTTACCTAAATGCTGTCTGAGCTGCGCACCTCAGTGGCTCAAGTGTTGCAAGAGGAAACTGTATGCTGCCAGCAGCACTAACCTGATCAAAGACAGAGTAAGGTCAAACAGATATAACAGAGGCATACAATGCAATGTTCCTCTTTCATATTCCTGCCTGCCAGTATGATCATTTGAATAATTTAAAAAGCCTCATTTTAGCATTTTGCATTACATTTGCATAGCTCCATCAACAAAGCTTTTCCATTTTATTGCTATAGGCTCTACAAATGCACATGTTTTTCATGGATTAAGCTTGTAGTCTGCTTCCCTCTGCCAGAGCATCAATAATTTCATGAAACACCTCAACAGTCAGAAATGTAGTCATACCTGCAGGGAAAAGCAGGTCGATATATTTTCTATGACAGAGCACTTCTGTTAGGATTTTAACATACGTTGAAAGGATGATTATATTGTGTTGGTGTGAATAACTTTTTCCACATAGAAATTTGCTTACTTTAAATTCTTGGGATTCAAAGGCTCGTGTTTTTTTTTTAAGGTCACCTCAACTAAACCTTCTGCAAAAAAAGAAGTGGAAATCTATTTATTTTGCATATATACATTTGGTTGATTTAATCAAATAAAAATGGTTGCACCAATCTGAATAATTCAGTGAGAATTTAATTGTGTAGAATAAACCCTGTTCAGTTCTCATCTCAGTTTGTTTTATGTGCTTTTCTCAGGGTCTGCTGGAGCTGAGATACACTGGTGTTAATAGCCATCATGAGCTGCCTGTTTGCTGCCTCTGTTGCTATGGTGACTACCAGAGCTGATAAAGGGGGTCCAGATCCTTTGTGTTCTCTGCATACAAGGTCCTTTCAATGCAGTTGCAGCTCAAATATTACATACAAACCCCTTTGCTTTGTTAGCGTCTTTCAAAAGAGATATTTTGTAAAAATTGTTCATATATAGGTTATTACCTTTGAAACAGCAAGATCATTTCAAAAACAAATACTTGCATCTAATCAGATTGCACTGCAGATCATTATTATTTGAAACAAACAATAAAATCTTGCAGTCATATAACAGTTATCTAACTTCTAGTACAGGGGTCATTTTAAAGGTAAAATGGATTCTATAAAAATACAATATTGATAATGGGAAAACCTAAAATATATTTTTAGCACAGTTATTGCTGTAGTTCCCTCATAAAGGGTTCATTTACTTAAGAACCAATCCTTCTATATCAGTGGCACTTATGGAACTTAATGGCAACATTTTCAATTCAATCGACAATAGAAATGTTTTTCTAAGTATTTTCATGGACCTGAAAACGCTTTTTACACCATAGATCACACCATCTTCTTCACAAAGAGCAAGTATGGTATTAGAGGGGCAGCACATCAATGGGTTTCCAACTATTTACAAAATAGAAAGCAATATAAGAAGCTTAATGATTTATATGTTATAAACTGTCGAGTACACTGGAGCTTTGTTCTTGGGCCCAAAATCATCTTGTATATAAGCGATTATTTTTATGTGTCCAAACTACCCAAATTTATTTTATTTGTAAACAAGATATTATACACTTAGTATTGATGGTACTGAAATTAATAGAATAAGTGAACTTAAGTTTTTTGGAGTCATGCTTAAAGAAAATATAAGCTGGTGATCACATATAGATTATTAAGAGATTGATTAATTGATTGATTGATTAAGAGATTATTGATTAAGAGAAAACTATCAAAGACAAATGCATATATTAATATCTATATCGATATAGATGTTAATATATACTATTTGCTTAGTATATAACCGGAAAATGTTATACAAAGACAGCAAATCCACTTAATCATTAATATTTAAAGCACATAAAAACACATTACCAATAAAAACAAAATTAGAAAAAGAGAGAGGATTTATCATTTGTTATGATTTTTGTTATGTATATTTTGATGCTCATTTCGTTTCGTCAATGATGCCTTTGTAATTAAAGTTCTTTGTAAATCTATTGCTTTAGGTAAAGGGGGCAGATCATATAAAAATCTTCTTCTTTCAGCTCCTTTTTAGTCAGCATTATAGAATATTTGTTTTCTTTGAATACAATGAGTGAAATAAATAAGTTATAATAAAAGAGGTTATAGAGTGCAAAGTCATAATTGTGTTGACAGAAGGGTTAGGCAAGTAAAGGTTAACTTTAATAACGGTTATGATAGATCCTTGAATCTTTTAGTGGAAGGTTAACTTTAATAGCGGTTATGGGGGGGACTAATATAAAAATAACAGTTAAAACTCAATATTCTGTTGTTTATATAGAAGCTGTGATAGGAAGGAAGAACAGTAGGAGTTTGAAGTTTCTATGAATCATTGCTGTAAATGCAGAGGCTCCTTTGGTGGTCTACTTAGAGTTTATGTTTGCCCTTTGGTAAGCATTCAAGTAAATGATTAGTTTAGTGAGCATTTGGTATGTCAACAATAACTTTTAAGTGCTTATGAATGATATGTAGGAGTTGATGATTTTATTTGTCATCACACCACTTGATATATGGCTTCCCTGCATTTTATGTAAGTTAAAGAATAGTGGTTAAAAAGGCCCAAGCAAGGAGAAAAGGAAAGAAGTAGTGAAGTGCAACAGAAATTTGTAAAAACATGCTCTTAAATGTAGTGCCCAAACAATTTGTTTTTGTATAAGTCAGGTTTTTTCTATATAAAAAAGCATCAAAATCTCCATTGTTTCCCCCAGAGCACCATCAAACAGTTGTTTCTGGGAAACCAAATGCTTTTTTTCCACCATAACTTAGAAATACATTCTTTAAAAATCATGCAATCTGAATTCCTTTTCTCTCTCATTTCTTCTCGTAGTTGACATGTATGATGGAAATAACACACATCTCATCTTTCTAAGTTGAACTTCCACAATCAGTGGCTGGCTGAATGTTTTTTCACTACATTGCAATCGGACACCAGAGTATTTTATCAAACACTGATAGAGATTCCTTTTTAAAATCAAAAAGAAGGATCGGTTTTATGATAAAAAAAGAAATAATATAGCTTACATCCTTTAATAATAAAAACTTGGTGAGTGTAACTAACCCACACAATGTAAATGATATGTTCTTTCTCTTTCTTGAATGATTTTTTTCTCTATTTTCAACTTTCATGGCCTAACTATGGGTGTCGTGGCGATTTTATGGTACAAAATGCCATTTTTCTTTGCATAGCTAATAATACTGAAGACAGTCATTACTTCCATCAGTGCAGTCAACCCATGGGGTAAGTGAACCATGGGAACGAAGAAATACACCCCAGGATTCCACTCTCAAGAGCATGTCGGCATTTTGGTGTGACGCACAAGCACAGCTGTAAACCTCCACAGCTGACTTCTTGCCATTCAGAGAAAGACCCACATAAAAAGGACGTCCATTTTCTCAACACACAGCAATGCTTTATTTCTTCCAATCAGGAAAGTAAGTGGAAGGAAATCAGAGGATGTGTGGGCAAAAGAAAATGTCTTTGTGTGGGTATATGTATGCATTGCTTTTTAAAGTCTGTGTAAGACCACTTCTTATCCTCTGCATCCCCACTTATCAAGTTCGTGCCTGAGTGTTCCCTCAAGATTATCTGAGTGGCTCAAACACAAAGAACTCCTGAATTAGAAATAGGTTGACAGCAGTTTAAGCATTATAAAGTCTCGCTTTTTGTGTTCTTACAGTTCAGCTGTGACAGTTCAGCTTCATCCTAAACATGAGCTGGAGCTGATAATTATATAATGAAACTCTGATCAAGTTTTGAAACAAAGTTTAAGTACTGAATGAAATTTTCAGTAAGGATGTAAGATATTCATTAATCGCTGTTAGAATAATGTAATAATTGTAGTGTTTTTATCTAATGTTTGCTTAGATGATTTTTAGAAATGATAATGATGTGTTTCTACTTTAACTTGTAGTAGTTAGATACATTTCTTAATATGCATATATTCTTGAAGAAAGAAGACGACTTCAAATTCCTTCAGTCTGATGCAGACTGAAGGAACTGGAAGAGCCTAAGGAAGAGGAAGCCTTAGGAAGAGCCTACGGATCCTTTTCCCATGTGCTCCAAGGCCATTGGTGTAACTGATTTATGATATGACCACACTGAGACTTTGTTTGGACGATCACCAAAGTAGGAGACTGAGGGGGAGAGGAACGGATGCAGGATCCATATCATGAGACATGTTCCTGAGGTGAAGGGTTAATGATGACTGCCCGGTTTCTGAGAGTTGCCAGTCCTGATAAGAAGGAGGACATCCTGTGTGGAGAGCTGAAGGAATGCAGAGCTATAATTAATCAAAGCTGGACTTGTTTTTATCCTGAACATAGAAGGATTGGTTGTTTAAGCAGATGTTTAAGATATGTACATCTGTGTTCTTTAAACCTCCATCCTTAGAAACATTGTAATAGGGTTACACCCCCTTTTGAATGAATAAATCTGTAGACTGAGGCCATACGAACTCAGAACATACAGAGGCAAGGGTCTGTGGTTCTCCACCTGCAGGTAAAGATAATCTTCCACTCTTGTGTCTTCTTTTAATTCTTAAGTGAATGAACCTAACAATTGCTAAATCATCTTTTTTTAGGCAGTTACAAATATACAACAACAGCAGGTGTTTGCTTGAACATCACAGAATTGTCACTGAAATACTCCTTTCAAATAATTAATATTAACACTTCAAGTGTTGTTGTTGATTCCAGGATACTTTTCATGGAGTTTTATCTTTATGATCACAATCAACATAAATAGGCTTACAGAATTTTATTGTATGCATCGGGTCATCATAAATTCGGAGAACCTATTTGGTTTTAAGGTTTAAAGTTCTTTCAGCCAACCTGCACGTTACTTTTCTCTGGGGCTGATGTGGACATTTCCTTCCAAAATACTTGAATATTATGGTTCAAACTTGTTCAAAATGGCACCTTTAGGGATAGGGATTTGCCCCCCAGGGGATCCCAATTGCCTTTATGATTTCCTGCCTGATTTATTTTGATTACTCAAACTATTTGATGTGCAGCTTTGAAGGCATCCAGAGGAGTGTTTTATTAACTCAAATAGTGCACTTAAAAAGGTCAAAAGTCATGATATTATCGTTTGTGGTTTCCCTAATTGTTTAAAGTCATCACAATTGTTGTTTTTTCACTGTTGTACAAAATAAATTAGAGACAACTCTATAAGTCTTCCTTAATGTTAGATTATTTAACTATTGACCATTCATTGCCAACCGGAAGACCCAAAGGCTGAAGGAACAAATAGATTTTAGTAAAGGCCTGTTGGGATCCGGAGCCTGTCGCTCCATCTTCCTTCCAGCAGAGTGCGCCGTGGGTCTCCTGGGCTGGAGCCCTCT
>JAUZNJ010048673.1:0-14663 GCA_034780135.1 Jordanella pulchra
AAACAAAGAAATACAGCAGCCAATAGAAAGAGGGCTTAATTAGAGTTGAAATCAAAGGATTTTGGCAATGACAATGGCAACGTGAAAATGGATTTTAAAATAGAAAAAAAAAGCATAAAATTAGTTCTTTTTCCTCTCCATCTATATATATTATATATATATATCTATCTCTATATATAGATATATATCTATCTATCTATATATAGATAGATATATATCTATATATATATATATATATATATAAAGCCTAATCAAGTTGTTTTCATGCAGGTGAGGTCAGCAGAGCCTGACCCGCCTTCTTGTTGCTGACGATAGGGGGGGTCAGGCAGTGTGTAGTGCCCAAGTCAACCTATGACTTCTTCTTTTCTTTCAGTTGTAATGTCTCAGTATCAGCCCTATTACATCTTGAAGAAATTAAGTTTTTTAGACAGTGTAGGGATGGGGGTGGCAGAAGGACAGACTCTCAGCCATTCATGCATGAACCACCACTGCAGAGAAAATACAATGATGCTCTCCAGGGTTTAACTGAAACTACTCAGCTCTTATTGTGGTCTTACTTTTTTATCTTGTATGTGATATCCATCAAGCATAAAAGACAGTTGGAGTGTAGTAAGACTGAGCGCTTGTGATTGATTTACCAATAACACTTAAGTTCTTTGCCCCTTTGATGTTTCTGGACTTAAAATATTATCACTGTACTCCTGAATAATGACACCCCACATGCTCCTCCATGGCACTTTGACTATTTTTTATTTCTCTTGTAGGTTCTCATCCTTTTTGATCAGATTAATTTTCATCATTGCAAAAAAATCCTTATTCTGAAATGCTTTTCAGGTTTTTACAGTTGGTAGATTGTTTTTTTTCTTGTTTTCTGTTCTTAATAGTCCAATGTTTCACTAATGACTTCCACTCTTGCTGATAGCAAAATAAACACTTCTGCTAACATTCACTTTGCTTTTCTCTCACCATTCCTCTTCCATTATTTTTATGTACCTTTATACTAGCAGCAAAGACATAGTTGGGTCTAAATTTATCCTCAGTTCATCATGGTGTGTTTAAAAATCTGCACCTAACCCTAGTTTATTTCTGTGGAAGGAATAGAAGAAAGCTTTGTTTTGAAAAGCAAATGTTATATTCTATTTTTCTGTATTTAAAAAATGAAATTAATCATTTGTTATTTATTTTTAATATGTTATACGTTTTATTTTTCTTAACCGCTGCCCTTAAATTTCTGTAACGCTACACACTCCAGGTGAGAAATAAATATGCGTTGCTCCAGGAACTAGGAAAACGAACATTTTCAGGTATTATCCTGAGGTTACACGCATATTAAAAGTTGATTAGCTGAATTTTTCTGTTTCCCAGTACTGCTATAGTTTATAGAAGATAAAACTATACTGAACTCACCTGATCTCCGCGCATTTGATCTTCTGGCACCGACAGAAACGCAGGCAGAGCAGATAGCAAAGAAAAGGAAGTATAGAAGACTTTTCTCTTTACATGTAAGATCCATAACTTTGCTTGGTTAAATCCGCATTTTAGGACTCATCGAGAAAATGGAATTAAACTATTTCGTTTAACTAGATGTTTTGCTGAAGGAGGAGTTGTTTTAAATAAAATCTCTTTTGTCCAAATTTGGAGAGAAACGCGCTCCAAATACGCACGAGAGTGACCGTGGAGGAGAGAATAGCTACGGTTTGACACTGATAAGATTACAGTCTGCAAAAGATCACTGGGGAGGGTCATGCACCGAAAAACAGCCCATTGACCATGTCCTGACAGGCGCTTTAATAGACGATGGAAGGGTTTATCCCGACAATTCAGCTGTTCATTCTTCTTCACAAACACGAATGGCGGTAACGGTGGTTTTTTACGCATGGAGATCGCTGTCGTGTCACGCTCCGGTTAGTTTATTAGACAGCCACACAACCAAGTGCAATGAATGCGGGGCCATTTAGAGCTAAGAGGATAATAAGCGTCTAATCCGCACACTGGACACAGATGGATAGCATGTCTTGGAGTAGAAGCGGGGGAAGACTCTCGAACAACAGACTTATTAAAGCTGTGCATGTGTGATTGCGCTTTTTGTTTGGTGATCACTTAAAATCTGTACAGTCGGGTTTTTTTTTTTTTTTGGTTTGTTTTTTACAAATTTGATTGTAAGAGAAAGAAAATTAGATACAATCCTAAATTAGTTGGTATTTTACTAAAGCTTCAGTCCCTAGCTCATTTTTTCGTCATTAACATAAATTTTGGCATAAACAAAAACTTGTTAAACTTTAATAAAACAAAAATATTTCTACGTTAAAAGGTATAATGAATATCATGTCGAGCTCAAAAATTGAGGAAAAACAATTAGAATAAAAATAACATTTATTGCTGAATCCTAATCTTGGCCAGAGCAATCTTAAAAAGTCATGTAGGTAAGTCATGTAAGATGCTAAATGAGTAGCTAATAAACTGGCTAATAAACCATTGTCTAGATTCTAAATTGTTGAATATTCTATTTTCATCTATATTTTTAACCACACCAATCTTATAGTGTAAAGGTCTGGGAAATAGCAACAAAAAATTCTCTACAGCCAAAAGGCACACTTAAGAAAATAGCAATGGGGGTTAATACACAGAGTATACAAAGAAGATTCAATCTCATTATTTATAACAAAGTGTGTACTGAAATTGTTTGGATTTGGCTACAAAACAGTGCAGTTAAGTATAAATCAAGACAATCTATTGCCTAACTTTTTACATTATTATACCTTTATAATTAAGATTTTTTTATTGAAGAACCTGTAATGTTTGTTACAGATTGTACTCAGGTACTCAGGTTATTTTGAGATTTAAACCTCAATTAGAAGTAAGGAGTCATTCATAAAGATTTTCAAGTAAGGGTGAAGAAGTATTTCAATTTATTTTACTGACAGCTGTCTTGTTGTTGTGCCATTTTGCTAATATGGCTCTGGGAACAGATGTCACAGAGCTATATAATATGCTCTGCTTTCAGAAGCACACCATTATGACTTCTGTCATAGGCATCCGCATCAGTATTAAACTTAATTGAAAATTATTTAGAGAGTAAAATCACATACAACGAACACAGAGACAAAAAGGTGGGTTAGAAAGAAAGAGGGGATAAGAATTAAGGGGAGAGAGAAAGGTTAATGATATAACTAAAGTATGTATTTATTAGCATAAAATAGCATTCTTTTCTATTTTACTCAACAGCCTTTATATTTAGGTGGGCAGGATTTAGTACCTGCAATTGTACAACAAACCTTAATCTGAGAGTTTGATTTTAACCAACTATTAAACTCTACCTCATTAAGCCAAATATCAATGACAAAGGACATGGTAGTGAATAACATGATAAAATGTTTTGTTGTTAATTACGGTACCTAAACAGCCCTACAGAGTGTCCTGCTTTTAGGTAAGGGCCTTACCCAAATGCACTCTCAGGAGGCACATTGAATCTTAAAAGTTTTATTGAACAACCATAATGTGAATGTAAGAGTTCTTCATCCTGGGTAAACAGCAGGAAACTGGGCCACTGAAAGGATGCAGGAAAATGGTGAATTCTAGTTTTGATCCAGAGAAAGTTAGTAGAGGGATGACTTACTGGAGACGAAGTTAACCTGTGGGTCTGGATGAGGCGCAGAATAATTTGGGAGACCAGGTTGTCCTTGAGAGGGGTCAGAGAGAGAACTGGTTGGTGGAGGGTTGGAAAGGGTTTGCAGACTAGCAGGGGGACAAGAGATCTTATCGCCAGCTGTGGGATAGTTCCAGTGCAGTGACTGAGGGATAGCTGAGATTTGAGCTGGCATCGGGGATTCCAGATATGTTTGAGTCTGGTCCCTCACATGCCTCAAGGACTAATTTGAACCCCTTTTATGTTTACTGATTCTTTCATGTATCTTTCATGTATCAATAGTTTATAGAACATGTTAATACTATGACCAAGATATAGACATTAACTGATGGTGAAAACAACTTGGATTTTGACAGCCTGTCCAAGACGTCAAGCCACAAAGGTAAACATGTGGTAATTCATTAAATTGTCAGTTGTAATCATTTGACCAGCATTTGCATGATTGTTTACCCTTGGTTAAATAAATAATTAACTATAACTTCTGGTTACAGTTTTTAATAAATTTATAACCCAACTGGTAAAATTACACATCAAACGTATCAACTCTTCTTTAAAAGCATTACTGTATAAAGCTGTGATTTACCTGAATCTTGTGGCTTTCACCATTGCAATTATATTTTATTGGTACAAAATAGGACCTGAAACTATGTTTGGACCAATGTTTAAAACACTGGTAAATGAACAAGGTTCACTAAAGTATGCCGCTAATTAGGCCAGCAGTCAGGCACGTCAGAGAAGTTAAAAAGCACAATAAATGTCACCATAAAAATGTCTTGGTTGAAGCAAATCCAACTGAACTGTTTTCCAATTGCACAAAAAGCCTGTCTTCCCGATGTTTCCCCTGAGGACTATGGCTGATTGAAACGTTGACGACATTCAATAAAATGTTGCCTTTCATTCTCTTTTCAGTAATGGCTTTCATCTTTGAGGAAACTGTCACATAATACAAGGCACTGACAGCTCCATAAATAACCCTGTCAAAAAGCAGAACTGCGTACAATATCAGTAAACTATTAAGGCCTGATGATAATTATAATACAATTAAAGGATCCAACTGTTTTAATCTCAGGTCTCCAAGAAATTTTTATAGGATTCAGGTTATAACATCTTTAAGTCAAATAAATTCTATAATCTATTAAGTATTCATAGTAATGAAAAAAAGAAAGAAAAAGATCTTTACTCTTCACTGTTTTAAGAAGAAGCAATTTTTCTAACTACTTAAATTAACCAGTAAAGTAATCTAATGCAAAGAAAGGAAGAACAAAAAATACTCTTACCTGCTATACAGGAAAATCAAATCTAGAGTGGTTTACAATTGACTGATCATTAACTTAATATAAAGTCAAATTACAACGTTATTATACTAAATATATCTGTGGAAATGCTGTGTTCTAGAGAGTCTCTGTAGCAAAAGTGGAATTTATAATACAGATTTAGGTTGTCACACATTCACAATTGGCTCACATAAATTCAAATTTAATAAGAGGTATACGTTATTTATATTGATCAGAAGTAATCATTCAAAAATAACTTCTTGCAAATGTTATGAAATATGTGTGAAATTGAGAAGAATTAGTCGGAACACTTTGAAGTTTAGAAGTCTAAATATGCACAGTAGGATTTTGGAATACAGAGTTGCCTGAGGAAATCACCAATCCCTAGAAATGGAGCTCAATGGTTCCCTCTCCTGGACAAATGCTCACACAGAGTAGAGGAGTTAACATGCACAGAATAAAAAAACAAACACAAACAGATCAGCAAAGTCACAATATTTGCATTAAAGTATCTAACAAGTCTACTTAAAATCAGATGTTAAATTATTTTGCCAATGAATTATATGCAGGTCCTAAAAATGACATATTTTTCTCCCTGCAATAATTATGTTCTATATTGTGGGATAATCTTTTCCACAGCAATTATCAATATCCCCAGTGACAAAAGCAGAAATAAACAGTCTCATTTTTTCCTAAAGTCTCTTAATGGCATCATAGTGCTAACCATGTCACAAATGTGGCATTAAATAATGGAAAATAATGTTCTACAATTATTTTCAGATTTTCTTACAATATTTTTATGACACTACCATTCTTATGCTATTTTTAGTTTTCCTTTTTAAGTAATATGCTTTCACAGGGATTCAGCTCCACTCTTACAGGAGAATAAAGAAAAGTCAACTATTAACTTTATCAAACATTGCAACTATTACTGACATTCCTTTAAAGCCAGTTAATTCCCTGTGGTTTAAGGAATTGGACGGCATCCACTCTCACAGCTCTTGTAGCCTGATCACTCTCACCCTCAGGCCACAGCAGCAACATACAGCACATGGTGTTGATTACTTTCTAAACACCGCAATGGGTCAAGAAAAATGTGCTTTTTAATCCATTCATAACCTATACTGGCCATGGGAACTTACTACTTTTGCTAAATCGTGGCTTGGATTTCTAATCTCTGCTGTCATTCTTTTTGAAACCGCCCAATTATAAAAGACAATAAACCTATATTCAGCATAAATATACTTTTATTGAATTTTAGAGACAGCCTCATCAATTACGATATAATTTTCTCACTGTTACTCCTAGGTCAACTATAATCTTTGCTAACGAATGAATGAATGTAACAGAGGAGGAAGTTTTTATATTCTACAAAAATTAGACAGTCCCAATGAGCTCATCTGAAACTTTATACTAAGATGTTGTGCATTTCAGCCAATGGTTTTCAGATAACGTCTTTGATATGCTTCTTTATTTAAAGAGGAAGGTAAAAATATATGAGCAAATCACTATTATACACAAGTGTGACAGTGTGGGGTCCTGTCAATATGTCTCCAACTGATCATGCTCCTTGGCTACTTGGCATATCCCTTTGGCTGACTGGTCAGCGTGCATGACTTTCACCTCAGAGTCTGAATCTCACCTGGGCCCTCTGTTGTGCACCTTGCCACACAAGTTAGGACATTTGGTCTTGAGATGAAACAGATCCTTCTCAAAAATTAAGTGCTATTAAAATCTTTTGTCAGATTAAATGTTTTGAAGGGATCAGTTCTTCCCGAATTATTTAAAGGCAAGTACACAGATCCTGTATGTCTTTTTCAAAAGTAAATCAGTCTTAGAAGCTATGAATGTCAGTTTCAACATCTAGAGAGCATGTGAACATCTTCAGCATATAGAATAAGCATACAGCGGCTAAAATAAGTATTGAACACAGCACCTTTTTTCTCAGTAAATATATTTCTAGAGTTGCTTTCAACATAACATTTTCACCAGATGTTGGAAACAATCCATGTAATCCACAAAGAGATTAAACCATATATGTCTAGAAATTAAGTTAAGTGTGATAATGTGGAATGGTACAGGGAAAAAGTATTGAACATGTGAAAAGAAGGAGGTGGGAAAAGGCATGAAAAGCCAAGACACCATCCAAAATCTCAGTAATTAGGATCTGTTATTCTATTTGCATCTCATCCCCCTTGCCTCCATTTTAAAGAAAGCACAGGATTGCTTTTCGTTGTTATGCAGATAATAATTGGGTTTATGTGCCTTTTAAACAGGAAGATCATTATTGTATGCAAGATTTGATTTAATGTCTTAAAGAATTAAATCTTCTAGCTATTTCAGTTGATGTGATGATCTTCAGTCTGAATGCCACTGGTGGGTCTTCTTTATATGAAGACAGTCTATCTGACAAATAACAGAAAACCTATTTTGGAGTTCTGTTATCAAGCCTTATTTTGTTTTAGATATTGAAATTGTTTTGCCTATGCCCCTCCATACCTCAAAAAAGCCCATTCAAAATGCGACTTTATTGGCATTTAACCTGATATATGTTGATGTCAAGATGTCATCAAGTTGATTTAATTTTCTTTGTATCATATTATTATTCTGCTTACTGACCTTATATCAATTAGAGTTTCGGGCAAACTCTCAAAAGTTCCCATTGGGAAAACATATTATCAGAAAGCAGATTTTTAATGCACAGCTCTTAAATCTAAAATACAAATAAATATTGCAGTCCAGGCATTAAGTAGTCTATACTAAGCTATTGTACATATGAAGATCGTTTTAAACATTTAATTTGATAAATATTAATATGTGAAATACATTTTTCCTCTCTGGAGTTGCAGCAACGGACTTCCATACAATGCAAAATAAGGATATCAAGTTAATGCATTAATTATTAGTAGGCTTTAAACTGTGGTCCTTGAATGCGATCAAGGAGTGTCTTCTGGAAACGGCGTGAATAACAGTTCGCTGCTGTAATAAAACTAATTAGAAACATGTTTCAAATCCAGAGAGGGTGGGAAATGTAGTGGAAAGTGCGAAACCTCGCTCTCCATTTTGGCCATCTGAGTGCACAAACCAAAACGTTATCAAAACATTAGCTATTTCAATACTACTTGGACCACTTCTGGATCAGGGTCAGCCTTGGATATGAACGCCAGCCCTCTGGGTAGTCTGTATGGGGAGGAGACAGAAACAAAGCGGATGAAGGGCCACTAGACGTCAGCACCTTTCCACATCTATCCAGCTTCTGTTTACGTCCAGCTCCGGATGGATTGACTTCAGCTTGGCTGCTCTCGGTTATAGATTCGACCGCCTTAATAGACACTTATGTGAGGGATTTTAAACGACCTCAGGTGGTATTTTTCTTATGCACATTGCTGAGAAATTCAGAACAAACTTTGTGTTCTGGATGCTCAAAGCTCCTCTGTATCACCTTTAAAACCCCTTTTTTCTGTGGTAATTTTCATCAAATGAGACTCTCGGATTGCATATCGCGCCATGTCCTTCTGTCAAACTAAAGTGGACCATGAGGTTATGGGACATCCTGATCACTTGCTTGATTCTGCACAGTGCAGGCGGGCCAAGCTCTCTGCTACGAGGGCAACAGCAGTCTGTGTCCGCAGAGGGAAGACAGGGAGCGCCGGAAAGTCCCCTGGAGGTTCCACCGGTTCAGATCCGCTGGTCCCTAAACTCTCGGGACATTAAGCCTGCAGGGGCAGCTGGCGAACTGGGCTCAGGGAAATCATGTAAGAACCTAAAATTGTTATTGTTGATTGTTCTATAACTGTGGAACTTGTTAAATATTAAATGCAATAAATGTCCTCAATTCTAATTGGCTACTGCTTAAAAATGCATTAAAAAACTTTGTGTTTAATGTTTGTAAAAATAAGGCTTTCAAACATTTAAATCAAATAGAAACACAAAAAATAACATTTTTCTTTTAATTGATTTGGTCCACATGGTTCTAATCCAGCAACAAAACATGGTAACTCAACCTTATCTTATTTACCTATTCACAGCTATGTGTCCTAAAACTATTCAACATTTGTCTGAGGTTAGGAATAAATAAAAAGTTGTTGTTATTCCATCAAATAAAAGTGTGAGAACCAGTGTGGTTTTTCACCATAATGTAGTAGAAGACTAAAGCACAGGCAATGTATGTCAGTGTTTATAACATTTCTATTAAATACATTGTTCAATGCATATAATCAATAAGCCGACGTTAGTAAACTTTTGACCTCTTCTAAAGTAAAACACCCCCTTTAGTGCACTTTGGATCATGTTAGTCGGGTCAGTAGGTTAAAGGCTTACTGAGAGGGAAGGGATCTTGGATCAAGTCCAAGTTTTCTTATATTTCTTTCCTTTGGGTTAAGTGTGTGTGCATTTCTTCAAATGTAATGCTTTGCTTGGTTTTCTTAGTCTCTCATTAAATAACAGAAATTCTGTCTAGTTTTGAAAAAACAACTATATATTTTAAAAGATGCTATTTAATCACTTTTTTAAGTGCAAACTAACATTTAACTTGACGCTTAATGACTTTAGTTTCCCAGACTTTTTAAACTAAAGACAAAGAGTTTTATTTGTAGAATGTAAAGCACGACACATGTAACACACTTTCAGAAAAACATTTTAAACATGCCTATATTTTAGATTTTAACTTTATTTTCATCTGTTATGTGGAATGGTTTCTCTCAACTATCACTAGCAAGGTGGTTCAAGTAATAGACATACAACCATAAACAGAAATACTCTTGAAAAAAATCTTTGTAGAATCTCTGGTTTGCCTAACATGCCTGTTTTGGATTGTATGAGGAAGCTGGAGTCCCCTGAGAAAACCCAGGCATGCACAGGGAAACACATGACATACATAAAAAAGAGCTGTACAGATTGGAAATGGAAACATTCTGGGGGTCACCCCAGCTGTCCATCAGGTAAAATTAAGTTTACTTTCTCTAGAAAGGCTCTCACTCAAAAGGTGTTTAGGGATGATTTGAAGCCAAGTAAAATTCAATAATTACAAATCCTTTCAAAACTCCAAACTCGCTGAAAGCAGCCAAACCAACAAAAAGAAACGCCAAACAAATTAACCCCAAGACATGGAATGATAAAGGGAGGATTTCCCTGGAGGTTAACCAGAATGGAGCGGAGGAGGGAGTAACATAATTCGACAGCCACTGGAGGAGGCCGATGAGACTGAAAGAACAGAAAGAAAAAATGTGAGAAGAAAAACAGAGATGTATGGAAACTCAGCTGTGAACACAAGAAACAATAAATAATTTTAAAATGCAGCCAAAATAAGTTTTAAAGCTGAAAAAACACAATTATTGCAATACATGAAAAAAACTTGTCACTAAAATAGATATTTAAAGTCCTTTTAACCATGGTGGCATCTTCATTGTTCGTTCTAAATTTTGGTGTAATTAAAGGAAAAACTTCATGAACAAATAATGAGTCAAATATAGAGCCTAAGAAGCTCTAAAAATGAAGCAGGCCAAATATGAAAACTTAGTCTGTCAAAAATGTAGCCACAGACTTCTGAATTAGGACTTATCCTGGCTGGATGTCCATATATGGCTGATTAATCTTCATCACAGCATATTTGGATTCAAAATTGTCTTGTTTTGATGTGTTTTATTTGTATAGCATCTCTTATCAGTTTGGATCTATATAACAGACATACAGCACATTTAGTTTTGATAACTACTAAGGAACAAGAAATATCAAACATCAGATGTGTTTGTGATGCTAATATTTTTATTAATGTGTTTCAGACTCCATTGAAGAGCTTATCCAAAATGATAAAAATGCCATGGACTTCATCAAAGTAGTGATCAATAGAGTGCGACGCTCCTCCTCAGCAGAGTCTTTTTCTACTTCCTTCTCTTCCCACCTCAGCAAAAACTGGATCAGCAGGACGCGGCACAGAAGGAAGAGGAAGAAGGGAGGGAAGCTGAAGAGAGGCAAAGAGGAGAACATAGAAAATAAAGGAGAAGAAATGGTTCGGAGGAGTGGAGGAGGAGGTGGTGGTGGACGAGGACAGGGCTGCGTGCTCAGACAGATTCACCTCAACGTAACGGACCTGGGCCTGGGTTACAGCTCCAGTGAGGAAATGATATTCAAATACTGTTCAGGACCCTGCAGAAAGTCAGAAACCAACTATGATAAAATCCTGTTTAACCTTGTCAACAAAAGGAAGCTCCCCGCCAAAGATATGCCCCTGCAGGCTTGCTGCCGACCAATCGCGTTTGACGATGATCTCTCCTTTCTAGATGACAACCTCATTTACCACACTGTAAGGAAGCACTCTGCCAGAAAATGTGGCTGTGTTTAAACAGACCCAGTGACTGTGTTTCATATGGAATAAGATCTGGAGTAGTGGTTTGACTTCACATTTTTACAGTAAAATTATGCTGCATAATATAATTGTAAATTAATTTCAACAGGTGGCAATATTA
Organism: Jordanella pulchra; assembly: GCA_034780135.1. NCBI lineage: Eukaryota > Metazoa > Chordata > Actinopteri > Cyprinodontiformes > Cyprinodontidae > Jordanella > Jordanella pulchra. The sequence continues at coordinate 11,385 of JAUZNJ010048673.1, forward strand.
GTGGTTCATTTTAAAGATTTGATTCTTTTACACCTAATCTACTGCAAAGACAATGAGTTATGTCATGGTTACTGTTTTGAAACTACAGTTCTGATCCTGAAAGAAAGAATCAGCTTCTAATTACATGTTCTGGAATATATGTTACACATGAAAAATCATTTATAGAATGTATATAGTTTTAACTTATTGACATATATTTATTTCACTTTATAAAGGTATAAATGCTATTTATTGCTGTGAGCGGATTTCCTAGAATCTGCTAGATGTTAACATAATAGTTTATACATTAGGAGGTAATGTTTAAGGTTCTTTGTAGACCTGCAGTCAAGTACTGATGCAGTTTTTTTCTGTTCAGTCATAGATGTATAAAACACAGGTTCATCGAGCTGAAAGGATACAAAAATGTGATTTGTTTTTCCATCAATAAAGGAAACACAATGTTTAAGTGAAGCTAAGAAAAATCTGAATATTATTAAATAGGGAACTGGAAATAAAAACAGAAACAGTTTTGCACATTTGCTCTATTAAAGGTATACACATAGTTCAGCCACTGTCTATGGGTCACCCTTTCTTTGAAAAAAAGGAGTCGTATTTAGCCAAGCTTAGTGATTGAGTCAGCCCAGATCTGCTTTTGGATAGAAATTCTTGTATATGTTTTGTTAACTTTACTGTCAATGCAGTGAAGATTTTGCCCTTATTATTTTTTAAGTATCCATGTGCATGAAATATCTGTGCTGACAGGCTAAATTTGTAATATTCCTGGATCACCCTTAAATGACTGAACTGCCACACTTTGGAGCCTCTTTTACAAAATATTCCAACATCAGCTGTTTTGAATAAGGTTCAATTCACTATATAATTCTTGGAATACCCAAAATATTTTTCTTTTAAACTAATATGACTTTATAATGTTGAAATGAATCTTTCTATTTGGAGTTCCCTTTAGAAAAAATACACCCTAAGGAATTCATAAAAACAGTATAAATGTTATTAAGAACAATTAAGTAACACTGAAACCAAACCATATCGGACTGGAGACAGAAATAAGTTAGATGTCTGTCCCCTTTACTGACCTCTCTTTTAAAGATGCATAAACAACTTTAAAATAAGTCATTTGTTTTTGAAAACTATAGCTCATTTTAAAATCCACTGCTTTTCAGCTTACCACATGTTATTAAAAGGAATTAGTTTGAGGACTTAAACGGTTATGTGTTTTTATATTGATTTGTTCATTTATTTGAGTGCATTATCTTGCTCAAAAACCTAGTAATAATATATTTAGTTTATTTGTAGCTTCTGCCAGATTTTCTTCTACAATTTCTTGTTTCACTCTGCCGTCTAATTTAGAGAAATGAAGCAAAAACAGGTCTATGGCATCACATATCCTATACTTAACAGCAGGCATGACACAGTATTTCATAAACTCTCCCTTTGTTTTATATCAAAACCAGAATGACTGTTTGTTTCAAATAGTTTGGACCACTCTGACCGAAGCAAATGGTTCCAGTAAAAGTCCCAGCAGTATTCATAGCTAAATCCACACATTTTAAGATTGTGATGGAACCACAGAGAAGGTTTTTTCTTGCCATTTGTTTTTCTATAAAATAAAAGTAAATTCAAATTTGAATTTATTTTTTTTTTCATGAATAGTCGTGCAAATAAAAAATGAGTCAGGGCTCTATTTAATCCAGCAACAGAAAGAACAATAACCTACTCCTCTCGATTAACATCAATGTTTTCCAAATCACAGTATATATTGCCCCCCACTGCAGTAGGTTTGTCAAGGACCTCATTTTTGAATGATGCAAACTGAAAAAAAATAGTAAATCAGCATCTTTTCTACAAAGACTTAAGCTTTAAATCCACAATTTAACATCAGATTTCGAATGACATTTGTATTCCTACATAGCAAATGTACTTCATTCATTTATATGATACTTTTACGTATTTCTTACTGACTTGTTTTGAGGTGTCATTTGGGGTAAAATAACATAAATTATAATAACAATGCTCATAAATGAAGGATTCCCTGCTTCTATCCTAAGAATAAAAAGTACTTCTTTTCATGCATTAAGTAAAGCAGTAGAATGTGGTTAGAAGTGAGCGTTTTAGAATGGGGCAAAAATGATTGTCTTCTCTTTAGCTTGTTTCCTGATGACAACAAGGAAGAAAAAAAATGACATGAAAAAAATGAGCTCATTGTTGTCTGGTTGACAGGTAGAAGTAAAAAAGGAAAAGATCATTTAAACTAAATCCATATAATCCGACAGGACTGTGAACACTGAGTGCTGGAAAATCTTAAAGCTAAAAAAAGCGGTAGTGAGGTTAGGAGGTGATGTTGAAGGATCAAGGCGGGAACATCTAATATGACATGATTCAAAGGTGGAAAATATCCTGAGATGACAAGGAATATAAAGATGATGGAACTGGAGAGCTCAGGAGGGATGACCACGTGTCTCTTCAATAAGGTGTGTGGTCGATATTTGAGCTGCATTCTTTCTCTCACATTTCCTTCTGCTGTCACTTTAGCTTTGAGTCACGAAAACCTCACTGATCAACTCAGCCCAACAAGTAGTTTTCCATGAGTTTTATTTCTTTATTTAAGCTGCTGTTTATTTTCTGACAGAAATCAGAACTGTCAGTACTGGGATGCATTCACCATTTCAGTTGTGGCTGTAATTCTCCTCTTTGTCAAATTTAAAAATCATAATTTTGCCAAACCTGTATATGATGTTTTTCATTTGGTAAACTTAAAAATACAGGCATAATTTCACTACAGTATGTTGGATAGTAGCAAAAACTGCAGCCTGAATCTTTGATCAGAAACTTGATCTGCTAAATCAGTGACTTAGAAAGTCAGGAGACTAACCTAAGTTAGCCCTAAACAGATCTTTAAACTGACCGCTTAAGATAAAAGGCTGACACTTTGTTTCAATCTCCCATTATTGATCATAAAGTATCTTCACAGAGATAGACTTCCTGCAAATATTGTGAAGCCTAAAATGTAGAGTTTAATAATACAGCTAATACGTATTGGGCTGAATAAGACTTCTTATTGACTGAGGTATTAAAATGAACAAATACATTTAGAGTTTATTCCCAAAATTATATCGGGATGTGACCAATCAAATCACCGCATACCATCCCTCTGTTAAGTCTCTGTAACATTTTAAGAGTGTAGTCCATGAGTGACTATGATATGTAGTTACTTTCTTAAGCTTTGGTTGGGAATGGAAGAATAAGGAAATCAAAATATATACAAACAGAAAAAGTACAAAA
>JAUZNJ010048673.1:18854-31241 GCA_034780135.1 Jordanella pulchra
CAGTATCATAGTACAGCAATAGAAAAATAGATTTTATTGCATTTGTTTAGGGAAGAGTTTCGTTTAACTTATCAAATCAAACTTATAAACTTATACAGGGCTTTTCCCGCATGCAGCAACACAAAGTGCTTTACAATGTAAAAACAATTTAAAAACACGTCATCACATAAGATGTATACATAGATAAAAGGAGAACAAGCACACACACCAAACACACAAACACCAAAGCAGGCAGAGCCCCCAGCGTGGCGGACCCCCCAGGAAACACATGCTTTAAAGTGATTCTTTTCATCTGACAAATGAACCTAATACAAATGGATATTGTGATTCACTGAATATGATGGACAAGCGGGGAAAGATGGATGGATGAATATTTAATATGTCAAATTACCCAATAATATTCAGGTGCTTTTTTACACTAATGCTGACTTAAACAGAAATGACATCCTGAAAAATTAAATTAATGTTCTCACTTTTACCCCATTGGAAAGACCTGTGCTACTATAAAATGACAAGTTAAAGAACAGTGTAATAGAAAATTACATTTTTTCTGAATTCCACTTTTTCATCAGATGTTTACCTGACAACTTTTCTTTTAGTCAAACAGAAAACATAATTAAGTCAAAGCTGGTCCCATTCTGCTTCTTCATTTTATTATAAACTCTGGTGGAGTCCCATCAACACAAAACACTGAGCAGCAGTGGTTGATTTCACATCTTTATCATGAAACCATCCTTAAAATAGATAAAACACAACCATCATATTCTAATGTGTTCAATGAAGATTCAGATCTGTATTCATTATTTGCCCCACATGTAACAGATCTTGTGTTACACACATAATTTGAATTTAACACTTGCATTTCACACAGCAGCTGTCATTCTGAGGTTATCAAGGTTAAGAATGTAGGAAAATACACATAACATACATTCTCAACAAGCAAATGTTCATGACTCGCATTGTTTAAACTCTTTAAACATAAAGCTCAGATGTACCTCTGTCAAGGTACTGAGTGGAACTGAACTAATCTTCTGTCTAAACAGAGTTGTGTGTCGGTATGGGTGGGCCTAAGACCCCAGGAGGTAAACCAGACCTACCAGTCATATCAGCCTACCTTTATTTATCTTTTTTACTCTTTTCAGTTGGTGTTTGAAGACATATTGATATTTCATATCAATATGTCTTCAAACACCATCTTCATTTACCCTTGAAGCTCTGCAGCAGCCTAGAAAAAAAAATCAACACATCACTGTTATCCTTGTTTGTATGTAAATCTCATTATTCTTTACTTTTAAGCAACATATTTTTAATCTTTCAAGCTTTTTGAAATCACTGTATTTAAATTGTAGAATTTGCTTTTCTTTTCCAAATGCATATCTCTTGTGTGCCAGTGTTACTAAACTTTATTGCTATTTCAGTTTTAATCAAGATATAGTATATATTTATGTTTTATTTATGGATATACACCCCTTCCTCTTTTTTATTGTAGGATCACACAGGAGCAGTTGATTTAACTTCAACTTGACAGATATCAATAAAGCCATTTATTCATTCATTCATTCATTCGTTTGTTCATTTTACCTTGCATATATATCTTTCCAAAATTTTATTCACTTCCCCCCCATCTCATCAAATACAATTAAGCAAAGCAGCTTTCATCAAAGTTGAAAAAAAAACATTCAAAATTCTGTTAAATTTTGCAGATATTTTAAAATCATACATTAAGTCAGAATGATGAAAGACATTTAGCAACTAAGGAAATAAATCTTATCATAGTGTGCCTGACTTTGCATGTGAAGCCAAAATCTACAGCAGGATATTAAGTGATTTTGAACTTTGAATCCTTGGATATAGTCAAACTTATCCTCATAAAAATTGTATATGAACTATAAAATAAAACAAACATATGGGAGTGTCACTGTAAAATTATATTTCCCTGAAATCTAAATGTACACATTTCCACTGATGACCATAAATTCATCTAAAGGTTAATTCTCTGGCTGACAAGGAAAGAATACGCTTGATGACCGCTCCATATCATTATTACAAAAACTTTGGTCAGTAGATTATTTATAAATGTAAGCCTCATCTGTCGGATTCCTTAAATAACTTTCAGCCCTTTTGAAACATGTTATACCATGAGAGACATCTGCTTCCCTGCTGAGGTGAATGAACTCTGAAACAGATCCTACTGGAGCAGAAAATGACTCACGGGGAGCCACTAGTTTGAACTTCTGACTCAGAGCCCCTTCACCACCTCTCTATGACCTTTCATCCTTTAAAATGACCTTCTCAGGACCTCTTGTAGTGCCGTAATAACCCCTGTTCATGTCTAACAGAGTGAGACAAATGCACAGAAATATGATATCTCTTGTTTAATTGCTCTACCTGTCACCAACACATCTTCTAAGGCTAATACAAAAAGTAATGATAAAGAGCAGATACATACAAATGCTAACATTTTCATTTGTAAACACTGTGTTTAACAAATGACCATAGATTAACAGCACAAAGCCTGTTTATTTACCTGTTAAGTGGTGCTGTATATGTCTCTATACTACAGTGAAGTGGGCACGCCTTTAAACAAACATATTCCAGGTAGGGAGACATTTGACTCTATATTTTATTAACCTTTAAGGTTCAGAACAGCAGTAAGTCTGGTCATTACCTTAGACTATGTGGGTGCATAGAAAAAGAGTAAATGAATACTTCTAGTGGTGGCTTTGCTGGTAATATATCATTTAGGAACTCTTTATTTAATCCTTTTCTCCATAAGGTTTTGAATAGTTATAAACGTGTTGTTGGTGACTGTAAATCATTCAATTATCAAGCTCATTGTGATCCATGTGATTATTCTCAACCACATGAAGATGTTGAATAGAGCTGAAGACTCCATCAATAACTGGAGCAACTGTGGTCCAGTTTTTTTCCTAAATTAATTTGATTTTTTTTTTTTACTGTTTTTTATGTTTTCTTTGGTTATCTTTTTATTTTGCATTTGTTTTTAATGACCCAAAACCTTTTTTTCTTTGCTTAAAAAGCAGAATAAATATGGAGCAAATTTAATTCAATTCAATTCAAAAATCCTTTATTTATCTCAAAGGGAAATTCAATAAGTACGTTTTAAAAGATCTTTGAGTAGTTTGGGAAATTATCTCGGTTCTCTGTTCAAAGTGAATTTTTTTTTTTACTGTTTTATTATTGTCAGCAAACAATACAGGATTGGTAATACAATCCATTATTCTCACAGGCGAAGGATCCTGATAGCCCTTCTCACATTTTAAACAAAGTTATCCAAAGAGAAGAAGCTAAGTGGTAATTGAGAGGTCTTTGTGGTCTACTTTGTATTTGATGGATTAGTTGGTAATCGTAAATAAATGTAAATCAGTTCATTGTATTCATCCTTCCAATGAGCCTCTATCATGACATCAAAAAACTGTTTTTTGCTCATTTTTACTGTGACATCTGACGTTAAAAGAGCATCTATTACTCGGTTTATCATTATATTACATGGATTTGAGTTTTGATGGCTTCCCTTAGGATAAGTTAATCCTCATATTGCTGTAAGACTATCATTAAATTATCATTTTAGGATATTAATTGAAACTCTAAATCTGTATTTCCAAATTACTGTATTTTCAGTTTATTATCTACAATAAATTCATCAATGATAGATATGTTGTGGTTTGTAGTCATATCTATTAAAAGCTGGTGTGAAAATATCATAACAGAAAACGTCTTTGGAGAAATCTGATTTCTATGTTCAGAGCTTATTATTAAGACTAAACCACAAAAAACAGCTGTATCTCACTCTTCTTGGTCAACTTTGTCTAAGCATCACATCAAGGAAAATTCAGTATTTCCAACATGTATAGGGTGTTCTAAATTCTTACAAATAATGAATTTGTATGACCCAAAACAGTCGAATTTTAACTAAGATGGAAAATCTAAACCCGGTCACTCATTTAATCTATCACTGAACAAAATATGACGTGATTATGGTCTTTCACTCTGTGACCCAAAACTAAACAAACTGTCAACAGGCAGTCAAACCTCTCTGGAAGCTGCAAGAAGGTAAACATTGCATGTAGACATCAAAGGAATACAAAGGCCTCTCAAACATGCAAAGCTGTGATGGAGCAGTGATTCCAAGAGCAAGTGATCTACTATTACAGTCTAATAGAGGCTTAAAATAAAGTGGAGGTTTGAAACAAAGTCATTGTGTGAGTCAATTACCGGTTGCAGATTGTTTCTTCTTGTTTTTTTGTTTTCTACAACAAATAGAAATAAATTTAAAGTTTAGTTTGATTTTTAAAAAAAGAGTTGAAACATCCTCTATAAAATACAAGTTTACAATCTAAGTGTGGTAAGAACAAAGTTGGGTCTGGAAAATGTCAGTTTCTGCAACAACGATTAGCTGAGATTTATTGGTTTGATTGATTGGGATTCATTGGTTTCTTCAAACCACATTAGAATCATCTCTAGAAAATCTGTGGCAGTAAAAGGTAGAGTGGTCCATTTGGGTTCCAGGATGAGTCCTTTTTGAGTGGAAATGCCACAGGATCCGCTGGGAGGAGGGAGATAGCAAAGCTGAGGAGATGGACCGGTAAGTCTAGGTTTCCCCATTCAGGAATCATACATGGATAAGCAGCAAACGATGATTTGTAATATCACAAATTATCTGTTTCAAAGAAAGTCAACGAGAGTGTCTTCTGTTAGAGGATTGTTAAAAGATGCTGCAACACAAGCCACTGCAGGAGACAGCTCCCACCTGCAGCTTTTCTTTCTAGTATAGCTGTTAAGAAAAAAAAAATGCCAAGAAAAATATTTTCCCTCTTACCCATTTCTTACAGTTTGCCTTTTTCCCTCACTAAAATGATTCAGATAACTACACAAATGCTAGTGTTAAGATAACCTGATAAATTATAAAAATGTAGTTTTCATTTAAAGATTTTGTTTATCGAGATTTTTTTTTTTTTAAATCAACCTTCCCTTCTGTAAAAGTAACTAAATATTTCACCTTTGGGAGCAACAACAGCCTTCAACTATTCAAGATAAAAGGCAGTGATTGATTCCCACTCTTCTTTGCAGAATTACATCTATTAAGCTACATTTGAGGGTTTTTGTACAAGAACAACCTGATTAAAGTTATGCTTCATCCTTCAAATCCTTCAAGATTTTCTGCAAGGATCAATCATGACCTTAATTCAAGTAATTTATTAGGATCTTGTAATAGAAAAGCAGCACCAGATTATCACACTACTACCACCATGTCTAACTATGAGGTCATCGTTTTCTCCTTTCTATCCCAGGTTGGTCTGACCCAAGATGTCTATATAAAACTGCTATATGGAATCCGTAGTCTCAGCCTCAGGGGATGTTTTTTTCATGTAGTAGTTAGAAATTGGTCCAAAAAAAGTAGATCTCAGACATGATACAAAACAGTCATTCTAAGACTGACACCACGAGAAAACTATGTGGTGTTTGCAGTCACTGGTTTTAGCTCAAGCAGATGGTAAAAAAATATGGAATCACTCTTGAACCTTTCATTTCTTAAACTAACACCTTCATCAGATTAGATTTGCTAATTTCTCTGAAAAGGTGATCACACCTTGGAGAGCAGTGGACTGAGAGGAATCGTGGCACCAAGGAAGATGGCAACAGAAACAAAAAAGAGGATTATCAAACTTCTTAAAGCAGGTGAATCTGAGTGCAAACAACACGTCAAGCACCCTGATAGACCAAGGAGGGTACCAAAACATCAAGACAGAAAACTCAAAGAAATTAGTCATGGAAAAGGTTATTAAAGTATTTCTGAACTTTTGTTTGGTGTTGTTCCAATAAGATTCCTAAAAATGTGAACATTTCTATAATCATTGATATGGAACTTCATGTCAAGTAAAGGGGAGAAGGTAGGTGTCATTACAAGGTTGCTTAAACCTAACTTTAGTGAGGTTATGTTAAGTTTGTAAAGCATTAATTGAAAGGATGTTTGGGAATGATTAAGTCATTTTTCAAGATGATAATACAGAACTCCATAACCATACGGAAAAGAAGAATTATACCTTAAAATCATAAAGTCAGTGCCCTAATCTGCAAATAGTCCAGATCTTAATGAATTGAAAATCTGGGATGGAACTTGAAGAAAATGGTCCATGACAAGGATTCAACCTGCAAGGCTGATCTGGGAACAGTATTCAGAGAAAGTTGGATCCAGATGAAAACAACTGTTTGTCAAAGTATTGCTGGTTTGTTGAAGTTCTTTTTTTTTTGTTTTCTTTTTCCATGATTCTATAAATTTTTTTCTCAATTTGAGCTAAAAATGTGACTTTTACTGTTTTTGTTTTTTTTTTTTTCCCTTGATTTCTTCTAGAGTTTCCTAAAGTTAGGAAGTTGTTCTTTACAATAACTGTCATTTTGTATCATCTCTCTAATTGATCTTTTTTTTTTTTACTTTTAATGAAAATTAAACCATCAAAAGAACATCTGATGAGACCTTGTGATTCCATAAATAATTTATGTCTTTTTAAAATGTCACTAAGATGTGTTTGAAACATGTATGTGTTTTTTTTGGTCAGTAGAGGTTTGTGGTGCCATATAGAAACTATATTCAACTAACACACTCCACTAAAACCATGCTAAGACTAATTTAAACACTCTTACACACAAGAGTTAAATCCCACATTAAAAAAAAATCGGGTTACAATAATATCTAAGTTGCCATACAGGTTGATAAAGCATTATTAAATTGGATATAAATAAATTAGAAGCACCATTAGTCATAATTTGGGAACCCCCCCCCCCTCAAAAAAGGGGTTTTGAGGTAAAGCAAAATCACAAATGCTTCCTATTTAACTGGTGAGAGTAAAAACAACATATTTGGCCAACATCTCAAGAAACCAAATTAGTAATTTTTATTCTCCTTGGACACAACTCAGAAGACCCAGTGTTAGGTTTTGAGTCATTCTCATTACAGTGGCTGCGCGAGTTCTGCGTGTTTGGCACACAGCTAAAGAAAAGGTTGATTTGTCTGAATCTGGAGACAATTAGTGGCTGGAACAGAGTTCAAAAAGCATGAGCCATTCAAAGAGAGCGCTTACAGCTTCACAGTGCTGTTTTGACAGAGTGCTGTGAGAGAAAAGGGAAGAAAGTGAAGCCATTTCATTTTTGTCCTCTAGTGGAAAACAGATCATCCTAGATGAGATAAACCAATAACTATGAGCTTCTTGTTCCTAAGAGGAGTCTGGGATGATTTCTGATTTAAATATTTGGATACATACTTTCAAACAAACCTCTTACCTCCTCCTAAATCTCCAATGAGAGTCATGGAGAACAAACTATCTACAACAGTTGGATTATATTCACGTTCCCGTCTGACTGTTACCAGCACTTCAATTTCTAAATACCATAACTTTTGTAAAAATCCATCCACACAGGCAGAGGTCCTGCAATCTGCCGTAAGTGATCTGAGGTCCCTGTAGCTGAAACACAATGGCACTAGCTCCCTGCATTATTTCCCAGGGATAAAATGTTCCTCCCATGTCCGCCACTAAAGCAACACAGAGACGGATTCCTCGCTGTGTTTTCTGTTGTAGTGGAAGTTATCCATCACATTTTGATTCCCACCCTGCCAACCTTATGGAGCCCCTCACAGTCATTTCATCTCTTATCACATCTGCCAAAACATTTCCCCAACACTTTTAGAGCAGACGCTTTTCAGAGGCTCCCTGTGTAAAAATGGTCAACATGTTACTCTGCAGATATAATGGGAAACATTCAGACTCCATATTAAATCCCAGAATGACTGTTTAGAGTTGGGAACCAAATATTTGTGTCTTTGATTGTTTACATGATCAGCTGTTTTTACTCTCCAGGCAGGCCGATAAGTTTATATTTCAACAGCAAAGAAATTCATTCATCAAGTCGTTTTTACAATGAACTATTTATTGAAACAGAATCAGATTTGAATAATCTACAAGAGATTGTAAAATTGTATTTGAATAATGTTTTTGTAATATCAACAAGATTACTTAAACTTAAGTGTGACATATTAAGAACAACCGAAGTTAAAAAACAACAAGCAAAACACAAAATGTGGAAACATTTCAAGATTTTTTTTTTCTTTTTTTTTGTAGTATGAATGAATGTAGGTATGAATGTTCTTTATAAAGAGTTGGCCTCAGACTGGAAGTTCTTTAAAAGCTCCCTCAGCTTCTGAACATCCGCCTCGTCCTCTTCAATGGTCTTGGAACAGACGCGGTGCATTCTGCTGTGCAAATCCTCCAGACACTTCTGTTGAAGAATAAGGCACAGAACACACACAGTAGAGCTTCGTTATCATAGAACATCAAATCTAGTTTTGATGTCTCAAAGAACTTTATTGGAATCACTTATTTTTTCTCTATAATAAAGCATTACTCTTATATACATTATAACATTGCTGGAAGCATTTTATGGCAACAATGACGAAAACAATACTAACTTCAAGCCACTAGGGGTGCTAGACTGGAAGCTTCCAAGTTTAAACTTTATTTAGATGGGCATCGGTATGCACCAAGTGTTGGATACTGACTTAAAGAAATCATTTAATATATCTCTAATTAGTCTAATACTTGGATTAAAAGCTACACAAAGTAGCTTTGACAAAGAAAATTACTTTTTTTTTTCTGTGAAAACCACTGAGAAACCAAGCACGCTAGAAGCACACATGGGTCTAATCACTTGTAAACAACATCCGACACATTGATATGAAAACATTCATATTCAGGTCCGGTGCAATCATCTTTACAAGTTTCACTTTGATACATTAATTAAAGGCAGAAAATAGAAGGCATTTTTTTATGCCAAGGAGAACCTGCCCAGGTCCCCTTTAAAAAAAAGAGATCCAGATCTCAATGGGATTTTACCTCTTTAAATAAAGGTAAATAAATAAGATCCGGTTTGATTAGGTTCTAAAGGAACCGGTGAAGGAATGTTACCTCAGTAATGGACAGGTGGTTTGCAGCCGTTGTAAATACAGAAGCCAGGTTATTGGCGACTATTCTCTTCTCTTCACTCGTCTCCTGTAGGACCAGGTGGTACCTGAAGATGAAGCCACAGCAATGTTTTTAATCTATTGTTGGCTTTGGAGTGTCTGCACAAACATGTTAAAAACAAAAAGTAACAATATCATTTAAAAACAGTAAATATGATTATTCTAGAAGGATCTCCAGAGTTCCTCACATATATTAAGCAAGAACAGAGTAATGGGAACAAAAGAAAGGCAAAGCACATTTCAATGGCTAGACATTTTAAAAGTGCTTTAAAATACAGCAAGCAAGAAAGATAATAAGAATGAGCTGCTTTCTGACAGCTAAAATCCTGGTAAATCCCATACATTAACACTGCTGGGGGTATGACGGTGAATATTTTCTCTGTATGTCTCCCAGAATTCTTATCACCTGCATTTTAAACGCTGGGGTGTTTAAATCAAAGGACACTTAGTCTTCAAAAGTCCTCAGTGAAAACGCCTTCAATGATTTACCATGAGCTGAAAGAAACCCTGACGTTAAATTTAACCCATTTCTCTACAACAGTAACTAAATAAAATACATTCAACCTTAAAAAACAAAAAAATGGATCCATTCTGGTGGACTGTCTGACTAATATCACTGAATAAAGTCTTTTCTAACATGCTGCACAAGAAAACAAGTAACACAAATTTATTTTCAAAGGTCTTTGATACCATGGATCACTTCTTCCAATTAAACCTCAGAGTGTGTGCCATAAAGTGCCATAAAGATGTTTTAGGCCCATTGTTTTTTTTTTTAACCTTGGAAATGAACAACATTGTTAAATACAGCGAGGAAACACCTACAAAGAAATTAGCCCTCAGTTGAGTCAATAACTATACAACAGCAAAACAGAAATAAGTGGATTAATAATAAAATGTTCCAAAGAACAAAAGATTAACTTTTTTAAACTGGATATAAGCGATGTTCTTTCTGTGTCCCTAAGATCCTACAATAAGAGGTACATTTATTTGACGGCTTCTAACACGTTTTTACCGGCGCTACCAATGAACAGTCACCACTGTGCATGTTGCAGGTTTATTCCTAGTAGTTGCTTACTGTTGCTGCGTTGCCTTCAGCTGTTGCACAGCCTCATCGTAACCATAATTAATCTTCTTCTCAAGTAACTTGCGGTGGTTTTCCATGGACTCAATTTCGGTTTCCCACTCCTGTTCCTCTCGGGCCAGCTCCTATATAAACAGGCATTCTCTGTCAGGTACTGCATTTGTGAAGGAGTAGATCATTGTCGGTACGAATAAGCAGGTGTGAGTGTTACCTGCATGTCAGCGTCCAGCTGTTCATCAAACTTGCGGATCTGCTCTCTGATCTGCTTCAGATCGTTGGACTTATCCACGATGTTGGATCTGACCTTAAAGAGAAAAGCACTGTTAAATTCCTGCAAACAATTTATGTGCAAAATTTTAGCATCAAGAAAAAAAATCTTTAAACAGTTACTTGTTCACAAGACTCCTCCAGGCGGAGTTTGAGGTTTGCTAATCTGCTGTGGGCTTCCTCGACGTCGCTGATCAGCTTCCTCAGATGTATCTACAACACAGAACAAAATCCCAAGCTGTTTTAGTTCAGGTTACATGCGGAGATTAGCGAGGCATTTCTCAAACTATGCTATTATTAGCTCAGAGCACCTGGATCTGTGGTTTATGCTGAACTCCATTACCAGGTTCGCATTCAAATGACCTGATTTCAAAATCGTGACCACAGGCGTTTTCTGCAGACAAAGGAATCAGCTTCAGTTTCCGTGCCAACTTGTGGTACTCGGCCACCTTCAGATCCATCTGAGATTTAAGGAAATAACAGAGAGATAAAGGACTCAGTGCAAGTCTGAAGAAAAATGTGCCTTCTACTTATTTTAACCTAACTAATGCACAGTAATAGATATATACTCTATTAATCCTTTAAGAAGTAGATCAATATAAAACCAATAAACTGAATGAGATCTCGATGAGCCTACCCTCCAGATGCACATACCGTCTCCTTCACTTTCGCCAGATTGATTTCTTCGTTCCATCTGTTTACTTCAGCATCCTCAAGAGCCTTGCTCAGACTGGCGATGGTCTGCTGCAGCTCCCTCTTCTCTCTGTTGATCCTCTCCACATCAGCTGGAGTATACTTTTGGTTCTGCTGGAGGTGCTGAAGTTCGTTCTTCTCATGCTTCAGAGTCTCCAGGTGACTGACTGAAAAGTTGAAGGACAGCAGAATGAACACAACCCAGACCTGGTATCTTCATCCCACTAGAAACTAGAAGCCTTTTCCTCTTTAAAGAAGAGCCTTCCTGTTCTCCCTCTATAGATAATACACCTTCCCCTGCTTTACTGTGTTCAACTTAGTCTCTAGTGGATATGAGAAAAAAAATTTTTTAATGCCAACTATAGTAAAAAAAAAAAAAATTAAATAAAATAATCAATAAATAAACTATTTAATTAGCAGTGCACTGTGAGTCTGCTTTAAAAAGAATTTCCAAACCATTATCACCACATGTGGGATTGCTGCAAAGTTTAACTTCTTCCCACTTTAGCTACATGCTAGTTAAGGAGAAATTATTAAAAGTCGGGGCTTCCTAAAAGAAAAAACTTTTCCCTATATGAATAATGACCTGAACGTGATCCCAGTTTTATAAAAAGGTTTAAAGTGAAATGCAAAATCATTGCAATGCAAATTCATTTCCTTCCTTTCTGATCAGATTAAACTGACTGTTTCTCAATATAAAGTGGGTAGTTGTTTTGAATTGACATTTGTTTTGAATAGACTCTTCATAAATCAATTGAATTGAGCTAAAAAGAGATAGTGGATTAGATCATTGACAAAATATTGACTTGGATCCTGAATCAATCTTCCATAAGATCTGTACTGTTCTAATGCAGACATTAAAAAAAAAACAAACAAACAAAAAAAAACTTTATATCTACCAGTAGTCTCCAGCTCTTCATTTAGCTCAGAATATTTATTGTCCAGGTTAGCTTTAAAAGACACCATATTGCTGTGATAACTCTGCAGCTTCTGAAGGTCCTCCTCCAGTTTTGCTTTCTCCATCTTCTTCGTTGTCAGACGGTCCTGTGCAGGAAGAGGGAGGAGCGGTAAGGTTAAAGCAGGGATTTAAAAAAACGCCTGAACTGACAGAATGATGCAAAGTTCAGCCCTGAACCATGAATGTTTTCAGGCAGGAAGTTCTTTGTACAGATCATAGTCAGACATCTTTTTATACAGTTGTGGTCAAAAGTTTACATACACTTGTTAAAAACATAATGGCTGTCTTGAGTTTCCAATAAGTTCTACAAGTCTTATTTTTCTGTGATAGAGTGATCAGAACACATACTTGTTT
>JAUZNJ010048683.1:0-31239 GCA_034780135.1 Jordanella pulchra
CCTCTCTCATCTTTTTAAGTGGGAGAACTTGCACAATTGGTGACTGACTAAATACTTATTTTCCCCACTGTACATATGAAAATCACACTGTTAGGGTTATTCAGGAAAAATATGAAAAATATGTATTTTTTATCCATGTAATCCTTTTGTAATTCCAAGAAAATACATTGATATGTTTGGTTTTAATGTGAAGAAATCATAAAAAGTTCAGCTGTTATATGCATCAAACAGAACTATAAGACAGAGAACAATGATTAATGTAACCAATAAAAAATAACAAAAAACATTTTCAGACAAGCCTTTATTTTATTTACAGTACACTTATGCTTAAGAAATAATAACATTATATGAAATGTTTGACCTTTTTAGCAGATTCTATGTTTTAATCCCAGTGTCAAATGAAAATGACAAACATAAAGGTTACAGCTCCTTGTAGCATGTTACAGCTACAGATTCACTGGTTCATTCAGATTTACTGGTTCATCATTAACCAAGATGTTTACTTACTTTTCCACCACCAAAAGAAACCCACAGTTTATATATAAATATAAAACCAAAAAAGCATCACATTAACAACATCTATAGCATGAGCTCTCATTGAGAGAATCACTGTAAATATTCCATTTATTTTCATTCAGAAGTTTCTTTTGATTTAAAAAATTGCCAGTTAGAAATTAAAATACACTATGGTTTAAGGCACACTTTACAATAAATCTCATTTCTGAAAAATTAAAATGAGTAATAAAAATAATAATAATAATAATAACAATAATCCAGGATGAGATGGGGCCACAGAAAATAAAGACAGCAGGCAGAGATATCAGACACGGAGCTTATTTTTCACAAAAATAATCTTATTCACATAAAATCTAACTACTTTATAGCATGATAGGAAGGATGACCTCCTATAGTAACAATTGGACTCATATGTTCTATACAATTGCAATTTGAGTATTGTTTAAAATCTTTATATTTCCAGAACATTTCCAAAAGATTTTGATAAACAAAACTTTTTAACATAAGTCAGTTTCTACGTTGAGGGATTTTAATTATTAAGGGCAACATTGAAAAGTTACACAAGTTAAATCACATTTTATTTAACAATACATGTTTTTAATAGATTAAAAGAGGTGGGCTAACCTTGGTATTCTAGATTCAACTACTGAAAAAAATAAGCATGTGATCTTACCTTCAAGCTGGAAGATAGTATGATGAGGTCTGCAGTGTAGAGCTCCAATAGCATTCCCAGCACAGTTGTTCCACAGACCCTGGAGCACCCAGGTGGCTGTGATGACTGAGGATGCACGACTTGTGGCCCTCCACTCATTGGACACCGTGGCGCCGATGGTGGCGAAGAGCCCAGCTAAGCCGCTGAGGAAAGCCAGAATCTGCCAGCCTGTCATTTGATAGCTTTAATTAAATGTGTTGTCTTGATAAATATCCAGATATGAGAAGAAATCAGATGTCCTCAGGCGGTCAAAATTACACTGTGGACATGTGTTTCACATAGATGATTAACAGACAAGACATCTTGACCGCTCACCTGGTGAGGGACTGACACATGTGTCCAAGTGAAAGAGTAAAGGAAGGATGAGCTGGAAGTTAGGCATTACATTTTCAAAGTGACAAAGAGAAAATCCTTCCTTTGTGTCTTTATGTTCTCGTCTCAGATGATGTCAAGTATCATCAACATGTTAAGTAATATGAAAGTAAAAATTAATCTTAGAAAAAAATAGACAAACAGGTGACAAAGTCCAGTTACTGGATCATCTATTTTAGCACAAAGCATTTATTTTGCAACTAAGAGACTAATGATTACCATGTGTGAACATATATGTTTCTGTTCATGTTATTTTTCTCCCTGCAGAGGGAGGCTCTAAAAGTTAAGTCACATTGGCTCAAACGTTTCATTATATCTTAAAAAGCCTTCTGTTTAATCCTCACCTCAGCAGCTAACATGCAAGATAGAAAATATTCAAATCTTCCATGCATAAATTAGACTTTACTATAATAACCAGATGTAGTATTTTAACATGTGTTCATTAATAAGAGCACAATGACTTTTTTTTATTTATTTAGAGACCTGTTAGTTTAGAAACTTTAGATTCCAAAAAATGCTTTAATTCCACATCTAGAGACTAGGTGTTTGTAAAATAGCTCTAGGTCAGGTTAAATTACAAGGAGAATATGAGAAAGCATAAGATTTAAAGTCTTCTCATAGGTTCCTAAATACATTTAGGAATAAAAATGGACCAGGCCATTTTATTTCATAAATACGCTTTTATTGAAACACTTCAATTGTACATGTGATTGAATTTTTTGTGTCAATGTCTTGTTGCAGCAGCGTGATGCTACGACCACAATTAAGTTTGGTCTGTATGTTATAGATATATTGTAATCACAATATCGGTGTGTTTAATATCCGTATTGAAATGATAGTTTGGAGAGCACTTAAGTTAATGAACTTTCATTTGACCAACTAATGTAATATTCAGCCAGTTGGACAACAGATGCCCGTACTGCAAACAAAATACTGAAGGTAAAAGAGTGATGGAAGCACATGGGAAATAGAAATAAAAGAGAAAAATAGGCATATCCCACATGATATTGTAATTGTAATATTCCTTTGCAGGATTTGCTAATATAATATGTTCCTAACCACTGTGTTTCACTGTGGGGACAGTGGGTTCAGATTATTGTGGAGTGTTAGCCCTCTGCCTCACATAACAATGTATTCTTTCCAAATGTTACATTTCGATCTGATTCAACCAGAGCAACTTCTACATTTTCACACTATCTCCTAATTGGCAGAGGCAAACTATAAACCAACCTCTTACAATACAAATGTGATTTTCCACTTGCCACATAAAGAAATATGTGAGTTGAATACACAGCTAATAGCTTTCCTGACAGCATTAATCAGAAAGTTGTTTTTATTAATGTTCGTTTTTTTATACTATCTTCTTAATTTTCTCAATAAAACACAAAAAATAGTTTACAAAGTGCAAAAAGGAACATTTGGAATGTGTCTGTTTTGCTCAAATGTTTCTTCATTTTGTTACAGTGCAAATTATGACATTGATGTACTTGGGATTTTAAATAGTTATCAACATCAAGTGGTGCAAAAATTATAAAACATAGTATTAGCAAAATAAATGGTTTTCAGTTTATTTGTGAAGAAAAAGCTCAAGCTCAGCAGGACTGGGTAGAGAGAGTGCACTTTCAGCCGCTTCCCGCTTCTCAACAAAGTGGCAAGACCTTATGAAAAATTACCTTTAGCAAAGGTAAAACATCAAATTTTGCAAATGAAAGAGGATCTCATTGTGTCCTTGGGTTAAAATGGCAATTTTTCTTCTGTTTGTTTTTAACTTTAAGAAGAACATGTATTTTACCCAGTTAAGAATCTCATAATCTATGCTAAATTTATTCCCAAATTTAGTAATATTTTAATTTGCCATTACATTTTAAAGTGTACTGCTTAGAGTTCAATATAGAACAGGGATCTGCAACCTTTTATATCCATCGGCTACGGACAAATCGTTTAGAGCTACAAAATATGATATAACTTTTTAATTAAACATTACCTACTATTTTTGTTAAATGTTTGTCATAGGAATTCTGTTGCTAACTTAAACAACCCAACTTACGTGTATTTTTAAGTTTTTTAAATCAGGAAAAAACATAAAATGATTTATGAATATTAAACATGGATTGTATTCTATGGGGCATATTTTGATGTAAAAAAAATAATAGTAGCATAAAAACACACCTAATTTCCAAGCAACCTAAAAGAAAAAAATATATTCTTGTTTTGTTTTAATGTCATTCTGTTGAGAAAATGCAATTAAAATATTCTTTATAAAAACACTAAAGTTCCTAAGACTAATATTTGTTAAAATACTTCGTTAGTTAGGTATTTATACCATTTTAGCCAGTTTTAAGAGCCATTGTAAAGGGTCCATAGAGACATGCGGCTCCGGAGCATAGAGGCTTCCTTCGTGATGCTAGACCCGGGAAAAGATGGACTTTTGTATCAGCCAATCAGCGTGTGGTGGGCGGGGCCACGCAGCGGTTCCCTCATGTGCATCAGCGCCAGGACACCGGCTACCAATCTCCTGCAGTAATCCTGCCCCGAATGACACCGGGCCAAATCCTGACACATAGGGGAATTTATAACAGGTGTTGTCTCTCTGTTTCCACCTCTCTGGGTTAGTCTGCAGAAAGCAGCCTGTAGGGGGGTGCTTTTACTGTTAAAGGCAATGGAACCTCTGAAAAAGGAGAAGGAGAAGGAGGATAATCCGTCAGCAACAGCTAATCTTCTCTCCAAGATTTTCTTCTGGTAAGAAAAAAAAAACTGTCCTCTCCTACTTAGCCTGAAGGCTTGCATAGCTTCGAAATTGAAGAGAGCCTTTCCTTGAGAGTGTTTTGCATAAATAGCATTAAAAACGTATCCGCACCTTTATTTTAGGAGAAAAATAAGCATACTTGAGAAATAAACGTATTTACAAAATTAACTAGAGCAATATTGGCCTTGGTTAAGTTGTGATGTTAATATTATTTTGTATAAGAAATAGAATTATGTGAAAATATCTCAAAAAAGTTCACTTTATTTCCACTTTTCAACAGTTCAAGTGTAATGCTTAGAATCACCTTGAAGATCGAGTTGTATTCAGGTTATAAAAACAGCCATTCAGGGGTATTAAATTCCTTCAATAGAAAAAAAAAATGATCTGTCTGTTTTTTTTTTCTTCTTTGTTGTTCTGACAGTTAATATCAACATAAATCATTCTGCTCATTATGTGAACATTAGAACAACAAAACTCGACCTCTACTCTTCCCTGAAGACAACTTTAGTCAGATACCAGCCTGCAAAGTGCATAAACAAGTATCTAGAAACAAAAAGTCTTTTTTCTTTCTTTTTTTTTTGTCCATGAAGTCGTTCAAGAGCAAATCTTCAGCTTCCTTAACTCTCTCAACTTCACCAACTCCACCATTATTACAACTACCTGAATCTTTTTATTTCTAGCACACTAAAATTAGCATCCTTCTCAAATCACTAAAATCTAGGCCTCGGTTCTCATCTATGGGTCTTAGTAAATCATGTGCAGCACCTGAATTTCACAACATTTAAACAAACATTTAAGTTGCTTAACTAATTATTAAAATTGAATTAATCTGCAAAATGTAATATTTACCATCACCAAGTAAAATTATATTATAAGGTAATGTGTGGGAAATTTAGAATGCAGCCACGATGCTTGATCTCCAGTTTGAAAAACATATGTTTATCAAAAATTCCCTCCCCCCAAAATTCCATACAACTTTACTATTTAATGTAAATTAGCCAAATCTATTATTATTACCTGATATATACCCCAAGTTTGCTGCATTTTTAGCAAACTATCAGCCACAATGATTTGAGGACATTTTGTGGAATTTTAGGGCAAGTAGGGCAAGTAGGTAGTAAATACATGAAAAGCATTTTGTTAAATACTCTAAATGCTAATATATTATCAAACACACACATACATACGATAAAGTATTTTTAATAGTATTTTTAAAAGTATTTTAATAGTTCTGTACTGTAGTTACCTTTATGTTTGAAAATATTACAATAATAGCCCTTCTATCAAAAAGCTTTACATAGATATTTACTACTTTTTCACTTGGCGTGTTGTCATGTTTTTAATCCTTAGCTGGTTGAACCCCCTATTCAGAGTTGGGTACAAGAGACGGCTTGAAGAAAATGACATGTACAGAGTTCTTCCAGAGGACGCCTCTGAGCAACTTGGAGAGGAGCTGCAATGGTAACATACTTCCTGACTTTTTGATAAGTCTGTTTGGTCATTTCTTGTGTTGGTGTCTTCCAAACCTTAAAATGGGGGACAACACTTACTGGAGGCCATCAGCTCAGGTGCTGGAGATCCAAAACCTGAAGTCATTCTGTTAGCTAAAAAAAAAAAAACCAGACAAAAACAAACAAACAAAGAAAACAAAACAAAAACCCTCACTTGTAAAATTATATTTTACATAGAAATGACTTTAGAATTCTGCATTTAATCATTTTAATACATAATCAGTTTAAATAAATTACTTTTTTTTTTTATTTACCTTGTAGCAATAAAGTAGCAATATTTCAGCCACAAACAAAAGTTAAAATGACACATTATGCTCTCTATTTAAGAAAGAAATTATTTGTATAACTTTGAAAGCTTTAAAATATTTTAATTTTCTATGCTTTTACATAAAAAGCGTGGGGTGGGGTGGGGGTCAACGATAATTTGAACTCAGTAATATAAAAAAATGAAATAAAAAAGTTAATGGTTAATTCCCATGTCATGGTAATGTACTTCACTATTTTGCAATCCCTTACGCATTAGCTTATGGGCTCTCTTTTATTTATTCAATTTTAATCTCTCTAGCTAATTTTTATCTTGGCTTTCCATTTTCTTAATCTGTTTTTCAAGGCTTTTATAAGTACTGAAACCCGACTCTTTTGTTTGTTTCTAAAATACAGTGCTTTGATGCAAATTATCCCCTACTGTGTATCTTGTCAAAATGGCCCAAGCCTCTAATGTATTACTCTCTGAGACCCCCTGGGCATGTGTTAAGTTGAAATGACACGCACATTAGTAATCTAACATCTACACTCTATCAGATTTAGATCTCAGGTTGCTTTCTGGAGGCCAAAGCAACATTAAGGTTTAGCGGAGTATGACCTTGTGCTCAGGATTTCCTGATAGATGTTTATAAAAGTGGGTCTATTCTCTTAGTGATCGGTTGAAATGAACTTTCTTTTCCACTGTGAAATCCAAGTGTTATAGCAATTTATTTTCCTTTCTCCCAATGCCCTGGCCAGCACCTTAAGCCTGGACATCTTCCACTCATGGAATGTCCTGCTTTCTTTTAGAAAGCTTGCCCTCAGTGGGAACATGCTGCTTGGATGTGAGCCCATCTACTATATTTAGATAAGTGGGCTGCAACTTTACCTCCTCAGGAGACGGAGTGTATCTAAGGAAAGGTGTTCAGAGGTCTGAAGGTTACGTGGCCAAACTTTTTTTTTTTATATATATATATATCTGAAATAGGAAAGTTAAACAAGATTATTTTGAATAGAATAGAAATATCATGTTTTACCCCTCAGTGACAAACTTAATCTGTGACTGTGGGAAAAAAAGGAGACAAAAGAAAACCAACCAGCTGCACAATAGCACAGAATATGACCAAGAAAAAAATTCTTAAAATTCAAGAGAACATAAAAAAAAAAGAAAACATTAAAATGGCATATACAGATAAAAAATGAAAAAACAAAAACAGCAGCCCCTTTAGAGTAACCAGAAAAATGGTGCAGATAGTAATGATTCCAGAAAATTAATTTCAGAGCATCCAAAAAATGGTGCAAATAAAGTAAATTGAGCAAATATTACAAAATGTTTGTGCTTTCTTACATCCTCTGACATAGGAATTGAGATTGGAGCTTGTCTTCTTGAAGCTAGTTAACAGTTACCTTTTGTGTCCCCACCATTTTTTTGTGTGTCTGCTTCAATTGTTTTATCTATATTTGCAAAATATGAAAGTTAAAGATTAAACTCTAAAGTCAATATGACAGTTTCAGGGGTTTTAAAACATTGTTAAACTTAGCTTGCTTTAAGGTAAAATCTTACCCTACCCTAACCCTGACACATCTGCATATCAAACAAACATGCAGGTAATTTATATAGAGGCTTAATGCAGCCTAAACACATGGCTACTTACTTATGCAGACAGAATCAGATAAATGGCAATACAATCACTTCTAAATTTTGGCCCCTCTGATACCATAACTTTTTCCATTGTCACCTGACAGTTTACAACCTATGTCCTATTTATAAATGATAATATTCTGGTAAAAGAAAACCATTTATTTAACATAAAACGCTTTCTGTACATACATGCATCTACAGGCGTTTTGAAAAAGTGAGGAAAAGTAGAGGAAATATTGATCATTGCTTTGATTTTTGACCTGTGGCGCTAAATGTACTCCATAAACTAAAGCAGAGTTGAAAGACAACAGCAGAGCTCTGAACAGTCCTTCACAACACAAGGAACTTGAGGTGAGACTCTTCAAGCTAGAATTGGCACATGTAAGGAGAACCTGATGTAACTTGTGACTTATTTGGGAAACGTTCAGGTAAGAGCCGGAATGTTGCTAGCCATTTGTGGTCACTGAACACAAAGAATGTGTGGTGCCCCCCATTGGAAATGAACAATTATACAGTATTTGCTAGATTGTTTCTCTATGTTTCAAACACAGATCAAGCCGCTAACAGTTGGCATTTGGCTCAGTTTCCTCTGGCAAAAAAGCTAAGTCTGACCCCACTGCTGGCAAGCCGGCTAGCCTCTGTGCCCCTGCTGCTATGTGTCTGGTGACATCATCATGCTGGGTTAGCGTTGATGATGTTAGCAGTCACCAGAAATCTTTGTTGTTCCCTCTGTATGCCGAATGGAGCCAAGTTGTTTGATACGGTTTTAAACGGGTCAATGAGCTGGTCCCACTGCCGCTAAGAGCCGACTGTTCCTGGGTTTAAACAGGTTTTTCAGCCAGTGGGAAAGGGGTATAATGCAGAACTAGGACTCATCCAATAAATGCTGTTAGAATGAAGCTGTTAGATTAAAGCTCTCTATACACATAATCGATGGTACTATATCACAAGTCTCTCGTAGATTCACACCTCTTCAAACTGCTGTCTATCAGCATCTTGTAACTCCTACTGAGAAATAACAAATAACTATAGCATATGGACGATTTAAATATCAGATGTTTTGATGAATTACTCAGTATTTTAGCCTTTTTACCAAACACATTTTTACTCTTTTTTTGTTTCTCAATGGATACTTTTTACTCTTAATATATGATGAAGATGTGTTAATGTTACTTGAGTGCTATTTTTTGGACTCTACCAAACTCTGCCTAAGGTAGATATTTGCCAAAATATCAGAGCCACAGACTTAAGCATGCCTCAGTAAATACTTTTGTTTTCTCTGCTTTTTGAAGGTATTGGAATCAAGAAGTACAGCAGGCAGCAAAAGATCTACGGCCACCCAGACTTACTAAGGCTCTCGTCCATTGCTACTGGAAACCCTATTTATTAATTGGACCATACATCTTTATAGAAGTAAGATGATTGCTATAGATTTATCATGCTCATATGTTTCTGTATTTTGTTACAGTACTAGTCATTGGTTAGGATTTTATATAAGATATCAACATCAGGTAGTGCATCATAATAAAACAGAATATGAGCAAAATACATGCTTTTTAATTTTTTTGTGAAGAAAAACAGATAAATACCTGAATATTGTGTATGAGGCTTTGTACATCTGGGAACTGATTTTTTTTTTGTTTTTTCTATAACTGTTTTGCAAAATAACCGTGAGCTTAAGCTCAGCCAGACTGGATAGAGAGAGTGCACTTTTTAACTGCGCTTACGTCTGGACTTTGAGTTGCTGTTCATTTGTAGCCTTGAAGTAAACCTCTTCCCTTGTCTCGGGTATTCTTCCACTTTTACCTTGGTTTACAAAACTAGAATGAAATATCTTCTCATCAAGTCTAACCAGTTTTTCGGTCCTCCCTGAAGGAGAGTATTACCCTAGCATTATGCTGACACCACCATGGTTTACCTATGTTACATGTTGTTTTTCTTCACACAAAAGATTTTACAATAGGGCATATAGCTACCTTCTGAACAGATGTTTCTGTCTTACAGTAACCTTTTTCTTTCCTTTTGCAAAAAGATTTTAAACTAAGCATAATTATCCGTCCCAATTCACACTAATGCACTACTTTATGTTGGTCTACCACTCAAAATCCCTTTTAAGTGCATGGATGTTGGTATTTGTAATGTAACATTGGAATAAAATAAGGAGCACGTACCCCTTTAAGACACAGTATATACAACAATCATTTATTTAGTTTAAATGCATGCATTTCAGCTTTATTCTTGCTTTTCCATTAGGAAGTTATCAAAGTCATTCAACCAGTGCTACTCGGTAAGCTGATAGAGTACTTTGAGAATGATGACACTGCTCGGCCAGCTTCGGTGTATGAGGCTTACAGCTGTGCTCTTGGCATTTCATTGGCCACCATTGGGGTTGCTCTGCTTCATCATCTGTACTTCTACCGAGTCCAGCGGGCAGGCATGAAGATTCGCGTGGCCATGTGCCACATGATCTATAGGAAGGTCAGTCATCATGTTATACAGGAGTAAAAATGTTATATTTTTTGTTAAGCAGGCTGACTTATTTCTGTCAGTTAGATTTGATGGGACACCTTTGTTCTGCAAAGGCTCTTTGTCTCAGCAGCTCAGCATTGGCCGAAACAACCACAGGACAGATTGTGAACCTCTTATCCAACGATGTCAACAGATTTGATGAGGTGATTACACAAACCTACCTACATTCAGATTTAATACAAGGATTGCATTAATTTGGTTGTTCAAAGATAAAAATAATACAAAAATAAAAGTTATTGTTCTAGCTACATATACACGCAATAATGTTGGAACCCCTTTCAAAATGAACAAAAACACCGAAACAGACTTATCTCCAACATAACTTGAAAACTGATAAAGCCAAGTTAAACACTTGAAAGCAATAGAAATTGATTTGATTCACAATTTTGGGAAATGACCCAAATATACAGATGTACTAAGCTATATATATATATCAAGATCTGCATCTGAAGTTCAGCTTTCTAATACAGCATAGTTTTTCTCTAACAATGGTTATTTATGTTTATTGCTTTCTTGACTTTTACAGAGATTTAAGATTGACAGTATGCAGATGCTGCTGCAAAACCAACCCAAATCCTGTCGATGTTTTACAGTGAATATATACGATTCTTTCCTTGAAAGCTTCATTTGTTTTTTAGGACTGAGCCAAAATCTCCAGTTAACATTATAAAGGATTTACTCCCCGAAACTTCTCAGTTAACATGCTGTTTTTTATGGCAATAGTTAAAAATTTGACCAATAGCATGTTGATCAAAGAATAACACACTTTGACCTTTAATTTTAAGGGTCCATCCACCTGCTACTATAAAGGGTGGCATCATATTTGCCTGATTTGATTTGTTCGATTGTTTTGAGCTCTTGATAAAATGAATGGTTTTTATTGTGTCATAACAGTCTCCTGTCTCTCTTTAGGTTACCTTATACTTGCACTTTATATGGATTGGCCCACTTCAAGCACTATCTGTGACATTGCTGTTGCTATATGTTATCGGCCCATCATGTCTTGCTGGAATGTCAGTCCTCTTCATTCTGCTGCCAGTTCAGACCATGTTTGGACGTTTGTTCTCCAGACTCAGGTTTATTTCGAAGACATAGCACTTTGGTTTGGTTGGTCTATAAAAAGTTGTTGTACATGCTACATTTCTTTCATTTATTTCTTTTCTTTCAGTGGTGAAACAGCAGTGTTAACAGACGAGCGAATTCGCACGATGAGTGAAGTAATATCTGGAATCCGAGTTATAAAGATGTACGGGTGGGAGGAGCCTTTCAGTGCACTAGTGGATGAAGTCAGACGGTGCGGTAGTTTATTTATTTTATTACTGTATTTTCCTCATGGTTTCTTATGTTGAAGTTCTAAAGTTTGTTGTGGAGCAGCATCAAATTAAGACATGTCTTTTGCTCAGACCTGTTGTTAACTTTAAAGCAGTATATTCTGCCATTTTATCTTTTTGCAGAATGGAAATCTCCAAGATCATGCAAAGCTCTTACCTCCGTGGCCTGAACATGGCGTCCTTCTTTGTGGCCAGCAAGATAGTCATCTTCTTCACCGTCTGCGTTTATGTGCTCACAGGAAACAGGCTGTCAGCCAGCAAACTCTTCATGGCCGTTTCCCTCTATGGGGCGGTTAGACTAACTATAACACTTTTTTTCCCCTACGCCATTGAGAAAGTCTCAGAATCGCTCATCAGCATCCAGAGGATTCAAGTAAATGGAGCACAGAACATAGGAGCACCTAGCATAGATGCTGTTGCTTTTGTTTAAACAGAAGTTCATATAAAGCTATTCTTACTTTTAAATCTTCATCTTAAAAACAATGTTGCTTCTCTCTGTTTTTACATAGCTGTATATTTTTAAACAATGTTTGATAAATTCCCCCCCCTCCAACTTATTTTTTTGTTATTCTAGACATTTCTTCTGCTTGATGAAGTTGCTCCTCATCATCTTGTAGTTCCTGTGGCAGATAAGAGGGACTATATGGTGAAAGTACAAGATCTGAAATGCTGCTGGGATAAGGTAAGAAGTCCTGGAAGAAATGAAGTAATTTTTGTTTTCTTTTCTTTTTTTGGGTATGTTGCTCAAATTTTCTTTTCCAAAGTTTTAACTATCCCTGTTGTTAACTGATATACTGCTTGGAGTAAAAAGTTTTCATTATTATTTGGTATTTTTTGCAGAACCTTGAAGCTCCAACCTTACAGAAAGTGAGTTTCACAGTGAGACCTGAGCAACTACTGGTGGTTATTGGGCCTGTTGGAGCTGGAAAGGTCAGGTCTGTTCAGTTTTAACAGTTTTAAATATGTTTGTAAACACTGAAATACTTTAGGCAATGTGCACGGATAGAAACTGAATGCTAAAGTGGGTTTTGTGATGTCATAGGTTCAGAGTATTAGCCTTATCATTCAAATCTTGATTTTTAATTCACGTTAGTCCTCACTCTTAAATGCCATCCTGGGAGAACTATGTCAGGAAACTGGTGTGGTGAAGGTCAAAGGAGAAGTAGCCTACACACCCCAGCAACCATGGATTTTACCTGGAACCATCCGAAGCAACATTGTGTTTGGCAATGAGTTCAACCCAAAGAAATATGATCGAGTCCTGAGAGCCTGCGCCCTAAAGAGAGTGAGAATAGCCCCTGATCTTCTTCATTATTACATGTTCAAATGTATTGTTATACCATCATTAGCAGAGTAAGCCGTTATTTAATTAGAGCTCATTTTCGGTTTATTTCTAAGTGACAATAAAAATGAAATTGGTATTTAAACAATTCATCCTTAACCTATATGTTTGCCTCTTTACCCTCTTTCAGGACATAGATCTTTTGCCTGGGGGTGACTTGGCGGTGGTTGGAGACCGAGGGGCAAACCTCAGTGGAGGACAGAAGGCAAGAGTCGGCCTAGCAAGGTCTGCTAAATGCTTGTAAAGGAGTTTCCCTTCCCTCTTTATACCACTGATTGTAATGACCTCCTTTTTTTGGCTTTCAGAGCGGTGTATCTCGATGCAGATATCTATTTATTAGATGACCCTCTCAGTGCTGTGGATGCTGAAGTGGGACGGCACCTCTTTGAGGAGTAAGTCTGCTTAGCAGCGTTTTCCATCTATGAATGAAAACGTAGATGATGTCTAGAAAATGTCTATGAATGCAAATTTGATGTACGGATTTATGGTTGAGTATTTAATAATACTTCTTATTTGGGGCCTCAAAGGGTTGTCCAGGATCTGTACTAAAAGTGTACATATGTCCAAGCAAATCTAGATTTATAAAACTATGCACACAATTCTCGGCCCTCTAGACGCCCACATTCTGACCCTTGCAAAGCACCTCCTGAGTGTGGATTTAGATGGCCCCGCTGTTCAATGTAATCGAAAACAACTGCAGCCTGGAATAGAAGAGGGAAAATATTTACTTATAATGTGACATAAAAAAAAAGAAAAGTTATGTTACAGGTCATCATTAGTGCAAACATGTATCACACTGTGGGTTTGAATGCTTATGATGATGTCAACCAATGATTAAAGTTGAAAAACGAGATATTTTTTTTGTCAGATCACAACCTTTGCCTGGAAAGTGATGTACTCCATTTTAAGGCCCCATTGACTTTTTTTAAGTCAGTTAATTAAATAAGTAGACGGTAGTTGTTTGTGAGGTTCTGTTTAGCTAATGTTGGATAGAGGTAACCTTAGAGTCTGGTATTCATTTTGAATGTTTTGGGGGTTTGTTTTTCTTTGCTTTGCAGGTG
This sequence comes from Jordanella pulchra, assembly GCA_034780135.1. NCBI lineage: Eukaryota > Metazoa > Chordata > Actinopteri > Cyprinodontiformes > Cyprinodontidae > Jordanella > Jordanella pulchra. The sequence goes on from JAUZNJ010048683.1 coordinate 14,006, forward strand.
CATTTGTGGGCTCCTGAGAAGAAAACCTCGTATTCTCGTAACTCATCAACTACAATATCTAAAAGCTGCAGATCAGATTGTGGTTTTAAAGGAGGTTTGTTTCCTTAGTGACTCTCTAGTCATTTGTGTGTGTGTTTGGAGGATGGTGGGGGAGGAGGGTAATCTTTCTACAGTCTTTTGAGATGCCAGAAAAAGTGCCGAAGTGACCAGAGTTTCCTCCGTCAGTCATATCCATAAGGTGCATTTCCATCGGTGCATTAAAAGTATTGCATCAGAAAAGCTTGATAGATATGGCAGAATAAAAAAAATGAACTTTTTTATACTCACTTTAGGTGGTTTTGGGGGTTTTGCAAAAAATGTGCACTATGAGAAATAGAAAAACTTTTTAGAATCAGCTCTGACATGGTAAACAACTGATCAGCTGTATCTACGGTATCTTCCTGGATGTACCTATTATGCTCATAAACATGGCTGGAAGTAAATTCAGCGTTATTAGCTGACATGTTAATGCAAGAACAACTTTCCTAATAGCAGCCGATTCATTAAAACTTTCATTTATGACTGATCTGTTAGATTTGTTAGGTCTGTAGCTGCTGGACTGCAGCCTCCACTTCCTGTTTATTACAGCCAGTGACGACATATTGTAGATGACTATTTATGCCAACATTACGCTCTGCATCCCTTTGGTTAATTTGCTTCAAACTAAATGGAAACACCGCAAATTTGCATTCAGTTTTGTTTCCAACGTATAAAAGTTTGCTTCAAATGAAATTAATAAATGAAATAAAATAAATGAAAACTTCTACATCTTACATGGGAGTGTAATATCTCTTGTCATTTAAACATTTGACAGCTTTACCAAAATACAGCCACAACATAAACCCAGTATTCTTACTCAAGGTTAACATAGCATTAGATTTACAAAGAGACCCATGCTTGCTCTCTTGATAAAATATCAGGATACTGATCTGCTTCAAATTTTCAGTCTGAGACTTTTGGATCAAACAATAAATTCATCCCCCAAATAATCCGTTTTTTTATTGATGGTTCATTTTTTGTTTTGTTTTTTTCAGGGCCAGATGATTGCACAAGGGACCTACGGTGAGCTGCAGGGCTCTGGCATAGATTTTACCGCCCTTCTTAAAGAGGATCAAGATGAGGAGAGGCAGGACGTGACCCCACTGCCTGGAACTGGCTCTTCCTTTCATTACACCCTCTCTGACAACTCCTCCATGTCCTCACTCTCCTCTTCTCTGTACTCTCTGATTGATGGAGGAGATCCCGTGACACCGGTGAAGTATAACTCTTGGTTGTGTTGTGCAACATTTTAGCCACTGGAGAGCAGCAGATATTCACGTTTTTCTGGCCTCCCTTCATGGGCCTTTTTTAGCTGTTTTTTATTTTTTGGGATGAGTGACACTTAAACCATAATTTCTGCGTGTAGGTAGGGCAACCGATAGAGGAGGAAACCCGCTTAGAAGGAAATGTTGGCCTGAGTATGTATGTGAAGTATTTCTTGGCAGGTGCCAACCTCCGGGTCCTCTTGTTTCTCATCGTACTTAATGGACTCGCTCAGGTGAGTTTATCATTACAACCATTTTAATGTTTTTTTTTTTTCTTATTAAAGCTTTTAGTAAATGTATTTATTATTTTAAATGTTCTATGTCTAGAGTTTCTGTGCTAAAGAAACATTTTCTACCTCGATCTTTAGATTACATTTGTTCTTCAGGACTGGTGGCTTGCACATTGGTAAGATTTTACTTCTCTTTAAAAGAATGATTGCAAGAATGTATTGTGAGGAAAGCAGTCTTTTTTTTTTCTCTGCGACTGAAAGTGGTTGAGGATCTCATAGAAAATGTCTGAACAAAATAGTTTTTCTTGACTTTGTCTGTTTCTCACTGAAACCAACCTTGAGTTTCACAATATGAGCTATGTGTTGTGTTCGGTTCCCTGATGTAGTGTGTGTGTGTGTTTTTTTCCTTTTTCCTACTATCTTTGTTGTGTTTATTTGTTGCTGTGGATTTCTGGGTGTATGGCGGCTGACACGCAGGGCCTCTGAACAGAAGCACGCCACTGTGACTGAGCACCTCAATGGCAGCTTCCCTCAGCAGCTGGACCTTGACCTGTACCTAGGTGTTTACGCAGGTGAAGCTCACTGTGCTCTCATTGCTCTTTGTGTTCTTTGAATGCGGCAGTCGCTCATTGAGCAGATCCTCAGTTCTTTGGCTGTGGCCCAAGGCCTTCAAGGCCCAATGTATCCTTACATGGGTCTCAGCTGTACAGCGAGATAGGAGTGCTTTTCTTTCCTTTCTGCTGCTGGAATCCTCTGATTGTCGTCTTGTGACGCTCAGCTTCCTCACCTTTTTCTGGTTTTATGCTCGGTAGTAGAATGTAGAAAAATACATACTAGATAAAAAAAGGTATAACTGTATGATTCATAATGTAAAGAATAAACCGATTTTGTCACAGAAGATGTAGATATTTTTAACATATGAATAGCTTAATTCATAGTCTTTGTAGAAAACTCAAACAGCAAATAAAGCAAAAAATACTAATTGAATAAAATGTAAAATATTAATCAATGCATGTATTTGGAAAATTATATAATTATTTTTATTTTTACCTTTTGTACCACTGGTAATAGTATCAATTACGATAATATACAATAGATATACCTTATTTTGTCAAGTCAAAGCCTAATTGGTCCTGAAATATTTCTTAAATTAAAAAAAGGGGTTTTGCACAAAAGAAGTAAAATATTTTAAAATGAAATACTGTCTACAAAAACACATAATAAATATGTCTGGTATTCAGCATAAGCAATCAAGCAGCCAAACTATTTCCACACAAAAACCAAAGCAGGAATCATTATATAAATGAGTCACCCTAACCCAACTCTTTGCTTATTCCATTATAATGATCTAAACAATCCATTTAGTTCAATTTCAGGTCATTTTTCGACATGGAAAACAGGCACTATATGTTAAATGCCTGTTTTATCCAATGCTGGGCTGACTCTTACAATATTCATTTAAAAGAATTCACTGCACCTGCCGTCTCAGCTCGTAGAAACATACAGAAAATGGGAGGCACATGATTTCCAAGAAAACATAGTTAATAAAGAATCACAAACTGATAACTAGAGTGGGTCAGAGGGGACAATCAAGACTTTTTAAACCAGACATTGTTTTTCCAATTTGCTATTTTCCATTTTTTGTGGAACCTTTTGTTGAGTGGAAACTGTAGCCTCAATTCCCTGTTCTTAAAACATAAGAATGGGATCCACTGCTTTTCACATCAAACCCGTGTTTCCTCTCTCACCTCGCATCAACAAGCCAGTTTCACCCTCAGAGCTGCCCCAACTGGATCATCTCTCTTTTTTTAAATGATTCCATGTAAATAATAAATACATTCATTAACGTAAAAGGAATTCTAGATTTAGCAGAGGTATCCTAAATATTTTCATAATACTGCATAAACTCATCATAATTGGAAAAAACAAAGGTAACATCACCATTTTTTATCAGGCTTAAAACATCCAATGCAAGACTACATTAAAACAAAAGGTATAAACAAAAATACTTTAAGCTGCTGTGAACTAAACATGCACAACAGAATTCCCCACGTAATATTTCATGTATACATTTTCTTTTTTTCAGCTTTAACAGTCGCCTCAGTTTTGTTTGGCTTCACTCGCAGCTTGGTCTTCTTCAAAGTCCTGGTGAATTCTGCTCAAACCCTCCACAACAACATGTTCAGGGCCATCCTCCGGACTTCCATGCGCTTTTTTGACACTAACCCAACTGGTAAGTGTTTTTACTGAGAAATAAAGCACTTATATTAATGCATCAGTGATGTGTTACCATGAGGAGATCATGAGATCTGAAGAACATTTTGCTGGTTTTCTTGTGCATTACCACTAGAGGGCAGACTGCTACTTTTCTTTCACAAACTGTCTGTTTCACTTAAAAAAAAAAAAAACATTTACTAACTTTTTCCTCATCTTTCCTGTTTGTTATGACTGTTATGTTTTTATAGGATATTATTATTCAATTTAAAAAAAATGTACCCTTACAAATATGGACTTTCTGCTGCTCAGTTTTTGTGGTTTTAATTGATTTTTTGTTGCATTTATTTGAATATCACAAATGACTGAAATTGATGTTTATTAAAAAAATTAAAACTCAGCCATAAAGTTTTTTTTTTCTTTTAATTTTATGTTGTTTTATTAAATTAAAACCTTTTCTAGGCTAATCTACTAATATGAAGGTTCAACTTAATCCAAATTCTTGTAATACGATTTATCTTGTATTGTTAAGTTATTATAAACAAAGTGTGATAACAGTAGCTTCCTTATTTTGGGGATTTACAAAAGAGCAAAGAGTTAGATTTAGTAAATACTGTTTACAGAACCCTCTATTGTAGATAACGTTGTGTTTGGATTACCGACCCGTACAAATACAGACATATTTATCTTGTGAGCTGTGTCAGACATTTTTGCTAGTGCGCTGTTGCTGATTTAGAGAAGTGGGCAGACAATATAAGAAGTGATTAAACAGTCCAAATGTCGGTTGTTGTTTTTTTCTCTTAAAAAAAAAAACATGTTTTTGTCTGTTGCTTATACTTTGCCTTATGCTTTTCACCTAGACTAATTTAAGACCTCTTATAATTAGGTTGAGGATATCGCCACAGCCTGCCACTCAAATTCAAAGTCAACTATCAAGTGGCCTACTTTGATAACTTCAGCTTTTTCTGTTGCATTGTTCACCTGTCAGGAGATAATTATGCATCCTAATCTCCTCATAGTGACACGAGTTTACAGCACAATCAGCTCGGGTGGGAATTCACTACAAGAAGGGCAACTGTATCTGTATAATGAGTCATAATAAGCCAGTAACACAAGTCTAAATATGATTTGAGGGTGTTTTAGCAGCTTGCGGTTTTCGACTGGCTTTAGAGGTGGGCGTATGAGCGTGAAAGCTTTTCCTTTTGCAGAGTTGTGTTTGGAAAGAACACCGCACATCTTAATCTTCATCTTTTGTTTTTCAGGTACTGCTGTTTACATTAGGCACCGGACTGACTCTTATCTGGGTGCGCCTTGCTCTGAAATCTTTAGAACACCGAGGAGAGCAAACACTTTGAATAATCTAATGATCCGTTTAATAGAGCAGCAAAGGAGAGGCTTAGTAGCGGCTGCTATCTGATTGTTGCTGTACTGTCATCAGAAAGCCATTGTGTGGTCAGTCCACTTACTACAGCTTGGCCTCCAAAGTGGCAAACAGAATTTATCTTTAACTGCATTGAAAGGCAGCTATTCCAAAAATGAAATTAAATAACTGTTAAGCACAATAAAAAATGGTCAATAATCATTATTGGCACATCAGAAAGAAATCCAAAGTTATTTGAATGTTTTTCTACAGTTTTGCTGTATTTTTCCCTTTTTAAGACAGTTGTTGTCATTTTCCTCTCAATGTTTTGCCACCGTCTGAACATTCCTTTCACTCGCATACAATAACTGTCACTTCCATCAACTCTTCTGCATTCAACACTCTCGCAATGAGTCTGAGTAATTTGTAACTGTGCTGTGGAGGATTTGACAGCTGTTTACACGTGTAAGTGATAGGTGTGTCGCTTCCACAGGAGAAAAAAAAAAGCCCTGTGTTTGATAGCGGGCCTCTGAGTTAAAGGTTACGATTTTTGAGCACCGCTGCATAAAGGTGCTCTTTGTTGTTCTTTGTAACTACATTACAACAAAAGACTACATCATTGGTGGGTTATGATTGATGCAGAAACACTATTGCTGCGGTATCTGGTGAAAATCACCTGCACCTTTCTGACTCACAGTCTGGGTTTCTTTTGTGTAACTTTATTTCTTAGCTTAAAAATGTAACAGATATGCTTTTATAATATAAAAACTGCATCTATAACGGATATTGTGCTATTTATTGTTGGTCAATACAGGCCAAATCAAATGGGTTAATTTAACAAAACAAAGTTGTGTCGTGGTTTTAACCTAAAATGATAAGTTGATTTTTCTTCAACCCCAAACATTAACTAAATAAAGTGATGTCTAATATTGGCACGTTGATGTACAGGACTTTATATTATAAGACATTATAAGACTTGTTGATGAAACAAGGGAATCGGGTAAACAGGCTTCATATAATGCTGTTTTTTTCTAGTCTATGTGGATTTTATCTCCAGGTCTTACAATAAAACGTATCTTAAGAGGGATTTAAGGTACTGATGATCTCTGCTGATAATGTGAACTCTGTCAGAAAAAAAGAAAATATATCTATGTTATTTCTCTTAGCCATGAGCACGGCAGAGTTTCAAACTTTTAATCAAACTAAAACATATTTGATTAAGTTTGCATAGTTTTTTGGGGGGGATATTTATTTTTGAAAGTTCTTACAAACCAAAAATCAGCTCATTGATTCATTAGACATAGATTTCAAATCACAGCAAAAACTGATGTACACACTATATTCTGACCCACGGATGTATTCTTTGTACCATTTTGAGAAAAACTGTAACAATAATACATGTTGGAGATCAAAAAATATATAGATGTCGTTTAAAATCTACCTACTCGATATGGTTTACCTTTAATTAAAAAAATATAGAAAAATCAGGAGGCCTTTTGTTTCATGCCACAGGGTTCCTTGCTGTTTGTATAGTAAAAATATAATGCTTTTTACAGCAACATAATTTACCTTTTAGCAGAATTAAAGAATATTAGAAGTCAATAAAGTGATTAATTTATTGCTATTAACACCTTTGACCAACTGTTAGGTTAAAGTGAAGATGTTGAATATCTCTAACTAGTAGCCTATGGGTAAAAAGTCTATATTTTTCTAAGTAAGCAAACATCAGTACAAACTAAATTCATTATCCAAACCCTTCTACATTAACAATGTTATGTAACATTATCACCTCGTGGTGTTTCAACCTGCGAAAAACATTTTATTATATTTGTATAGTTTTAAAGGGAGGGATTTGAGGTAATTAGGTTCCGTTTTTTTCTCTTCTCAAACTTAACAAATTAGTTTATTTCAATTTTCTTGATCTAATGTTTCATTTAATATTGGCAAATTCTATTTCAACAGCATGAATTCGACATTTGAATTAAAAGAATATATTTTTTAGTACCTTTACAGACTTTCTGCATAATCTGTATAATACGTGCATATAGCTCCCATATTTATATTATATTCACACAGAACATTGTATTTTATTCTTTAACCATCCTTGTACACCTGTATATAAACATCTATATCCTGTGTAGCGCTTGTAAAATGTAAAATGATGAACATAATAAGCATTAGATTAGATCTTAAGCACTAACTGCTCAGCAGGTAACAGGCTAATAACCTTATTTAAATATCTAGTATCTGGTGTAAAGTGAAGTCATATACAGAATCTACTGAAATAAACAATATTAAACAGCCTAATTTTACCATTCTACAATTTATTTTATCCTGTAAACGAAGTGTGGTGAAGTGTATTTGGTGTTATATAGTTCAAATGGATATTTAGATTTTTTTTTTCCCATTTCTCCAACAAAGAATTTTCTAGCTTTTCAAGCCAATGTTTTGGTTAAAAACTACCCAACAGTTTTACCTCAGCATTTGTGTTTAACAAATCAATAAAAGAATAATTTTGAGTGACTTTCTATTGACTTTATGAGCAATTGTGTGTTCGAACTCTGATCGTTGGATCATATGTAGCTAGCTTTATTCAGTTAAGAAATAAAAGACCAATTCTAAAAAAAATCCTAGTTACTTAGAGTCAATTTGAATTAATTATAACAACCCACTGACATTAACATTATTAGATACCCTATTATATATATTTTTTTGCATCGCGTGTTTCCTCTTACCTAACCTTTGTCCTGGCAGTGGAGACCCAGCATCTTGGTTAAGAACATAAAACTGTAAAAAAAAAAAAAAAAAAAAGGAACATAAACCAGAAGGTTTATGTTAAGGTGTGTGTGTGTGTATATGCAAATTTCTCAAGCTTTAAATATTCCTATTGCTCAAATGTAGTCATACTGTCTTATTACTCTGTTCATACAAATGTGATCCAGTTAGAGCTGCACAGACAGCAGTGAATGTGTCAAGCTAATGTTGATCCCTGTAATTTGGTGTCATTGAGTGGGCTAATCCCCTCAGAGACTGCAGGCCGAGGCTTCAGCTCATCAACACAGTTAAGGAGTAGAGTTTCAGGCAATGCACACACACGCGCACACACATATACATCAGCATCTCCTATATAGCGTTATAATTGTGCCACCAACCTAAGCGCACATGGTGGGCCATCTTAGAGCTGGGTGTCACTCAGTTGCTGTTGACGCAGGAAACATTAGATCTTCTGTGGGCAGAGCTGTGAGATTCTAATTGTGTCTACAGAGGCAATGTTTTTAATGTCTGTATTTCAGGTCTGGAATGCAAGAGTGTTAAAAGTGAACTGAAGGAAGTACTGCAGAGAGGATGATGATATCGAAGTGTGTAAATTGAATGTGGAGATGGAGCAGCGCGTGTGTGTGCAGCATGGCTGATAGGGCTCCCCCTCGCTCGGCACTTCCACTATTTAATTGCATGAAAGGAAAGGAGAGGAGATTGCAGGAGCCTGGCGGTGTGAGCGAAGAGAATGGATTTAGAATGTATTAGTATTGGCAGCAAGGCGCCGGCGGTGGGAGGCTGCCCCAGGCCTGTGGGCCCTTCATGGAAGTGCAGGTGAGCCGTGCCACCTCAAGCCTTGGCAGCCCCCTCCCTGGTATTACTTTATTATCACACTCTACTCACTGAAAAGCCCCTCCAACTGCACTGGGGCCCACACATGGAGCTGCTCTGAGTCGTCGCCTTATCTTGATGTTTACAGGGAACAGCGATTTGCTACACAGTCCCACTCGAGTCGGACCCCACTGTTCCACTTCTTTAAAAGTAATTGGGGACCCTGCTCACCTAATATCTCCACCTTAAGAGGCCACCTTCTTTGGTAGCGCTTGATATTTTCTGAGCCTGAAAAGTGGTGCAAATCACCCCTGGAGTCCGAAAGCATGAGAAATTGTTTGATACTAATGCTGCTGATATCCTGAAATGTCTATACCCCACTCAACACAATAGGTGATATTGTTGACAACCACCCAGAGTGATTGAAGCCATTGTCCCATGCTGATCTTACCTCATAGGCATTTCCATGCAGTGAATGTCTTTGTGTAACTGCATCACTGTAATGTATCCCCTCCATAGTCTGGACAGTGGGAGCAGGGTCTTTGCCTCATCCCCGATAAAACTCTCACTGTTAACTGAGCTGCTTGTTAAACAGCTGATAGCTGTCTGATGCTGGATGCTTCAACACCCTTTAACCATAGTATGATGTAACCCAGAGAAACTGATCCTGTTTTTTCTTTTTCCATTGGCATTGTTTGTCACATATGCAGGGATTTAGGTCATTTATGGCTTAGACAGTGAAATTACATAAAATATTATTGAATATATTTGACAAACACAATTTAAGTCCTCCCCCTATTCCTAGACGAAAATGCAGCGGTATCTTACATTGGGGTTGTAGCAGCTCTTCCTCCTTGCTTTCTTGAACCCTCCCCTCGGGATGTCTGTATGCTAAAGGGGCACTCACACTGTGAATAAGATTAGTCTGCCTCTAAGTGTACAACATGCTTACGCCACTTGACTTTGAATCAGTGCTGATTTGGAGCATTGCTGGTTTGTAGCAGGGAATAATGCTCTGGCTGGGTTTATGCAATGGCTGTTATGGGGAGCCCAGCCTCGTCTGCATGCATGTTTTTTAGGCAGGGGCGGCATTTTGGATAAAGCTGTAAGCTGCTTACGGCCGTGGAGAGAGGTGATTACAGGGCCCTCCTCCATAGGACTGACTGGAACCTGGAAGGCAACTTTTAGGTCAGCGATGCCATGGTTTTTCGGTGCCTATGTAATGCCAAGCCACCGCATCCTTCGATGTTTCAGCCTGCTGCTCCTCACATCCCACACTAGTGAACGCCATGTACCTTACTGTTGAGTTAACTAAAAATTTTAATTCAATCTAACTAGATTATTTTCTTGTAAAATAAATTGGCAACTTAAGGTGTTATTAAAATCCAAATATTAGTTTGTACAGAAAAAAAATGTACAAAATGTTAATCCCAGAGAAATGTTTTGAATCATCAAACAAACAAATTCAGCAAACATAGGCGGCGTAAATACAAAATACTTGTTTGGATGATGATTTTATTTTGATAAACTAAACTGTGACTTTACCTCTTTAAAACAAGCAATCACTCCCTCCACGTGGTACATTGTTTGGTATCATTTGTGTCCTATGTTCAAAAGCAGCAAGGAAATTCCAAAGGAGGCTGAGGTCCAGGTGGACTTAACTTTAAACGTAGAGGCTATGCTAATAGGTTAAGCACCAGTGTATGCAAATGGTCCATCCGCTCTTACCTTCTATTCATACTGCTTTACTCTCCTTGGGTTTGCAGTCAATTAATGAGAACCAGACATGCAAACTGGATAGAAAGACAGTGCCATCAGATTCTATATAAGTCAATATCTTCCTATGAAAAAGCAGTTAAAAATGTTTAAACAATGGATGTCTTGCTTATTAAGGCCTCTGTCTTAACGGTATGTCAGTATGGAGGGATATTTTACTGTTCTCTATCAAGTTTGTAATTATTTCTGTATTTAGGCAATACCCAGATAGGTTGGAGAATGAAAGGTAGACTGGGTTGAAGGTTGGTGAATTGCGTCCTTTGTAGCTTTGTTCATTTTGAACCTCAATTTTTTTCCTACTTCTGATTGCATATCTGATTTATTTAAGTCAACTTTGTAAGTCCCTGTTAGCCACCACCTCAGCTATGTCCAACCTTCTATGGGACCTGTCATATCAGGGCTTTGTCATAACACCACCAAAGCTGTATTGTCCCTAAACAAGTAACTGATCTTCCAATATGCATAGGTTCATTGTCCATTTACAAGATCCGCTTCCCAAGACAGTTGATGTCTTTGGAAAATTAAGGTCTTTTGCCTGTATATTTACAAGGTTTATTGCTTTAAGTCTTGGGTACTTAAATTACACATATACATGTGTTCACTGCAATGCAGTCCGACACCTAGGAGTTACTAGATGGTTCAATTCAAACTGCTTACAATCCTCTGTAACTGTGTTTCAACCAAGGTAAACCCATGATCTGTCTTGGTCAAAACTATGCAACAATTTGATGTGAATTTGATGAGTTTACCTTTGAATTGGAATGTCACAACTTTACTTTGCCACATGGTGGGAAAGTAGAACACATCTGCTATGGGTAAAATACAAAGTAAAATCTATAAATCAGAAACGGGCAAGGTTTCGCTCACACGGCACACATTTTGTGCCTATATAAGAAGTTGGGTAGACTTTGAGATACACAATTGAACATTTCAATAAACAGTGTGATTACTCATGGTAGGAGCTTAGGAATGCACAAATAGATAAAGGGAAAGAAAGATTTTAGAATAGCAACAGTAGATTTACATTCACTGCCCGGTGTGTTTTCCAGTACATACTCTCCCATAAATACTAGATCTCGCACCACCGTTGGTCTGTAGATGAACCCTCTATGCAGTCAGTATAACAAAAATAAAAGGATTGGAGCTTGTATAGTTGGACACAAGTGGTGCATTTTGGCCTTTACAAACACAAAGGCCAAAATCCCTCATTAATCATTCCATGAATCAGTGTGTATTGGAAAAACCTTTGAGTTGAATTCATCTGAATTAAACTGAATACTTTTTGTTCCTCGGGGACAATTTATACACAGCAGAGTCCACAAAGTCTAGAAACACAATTACCACTCATAAGAGGAAAGAAAAAAATAAGAAATGCTCACAGGATTGTATCAGGACTCTAGGCAAAAAGGTTTATCAAGAAAGATTTTAAAAAATAGCAGCTAAGAATACAAAACCTCAGACACTGGTTTGAACTTGCTCTCTGGGCAACTGTCTTTCAGATGGTAGAGATTTGAACTTGCCAAAGATGTTTAAAGATCGATGGTGTCCTCTTAAGTCACTCTGACTAAGGTCTCTTACATCATGACCAGCAATCTTTGACATACGTGTCGATGTAATTTCATGTTTATCAAACAGAAACAATTTTAGTACTCCTTCATAACTAAACTGGGAAAAGTTTAGTCTGATTCAGTGTCAGACAGTCAGATTTTTAAAAAAAGCTTCTACTTCTACAGCTTGTGTTGATTTCTGCTTATTTTCGCTCAGAATGCTTCCAGATGCATAGTAAAGCAATTTTACATAATGTTATCATAGGATATACAAAGCAGTTTAAGTCCTGTTCAACTGTGGCCACATTGTGTTGTTTACAGTCCATAGTTTGTAAGCATCCTTCTGAGACAGCGTTAGTAGGTAATATGAAATGGACTGCAGGGATTGACTATCACTGACCCTGCAGTAAACAGTGTGTGAACACAGTTGGAAGTGTAATCTTATGAGTCACTAGATCAAAATAAGGAACCGGAGTTACCAAAGGGGTAACGATGGTGGTGGGGGGGTGCCATTGCACCTGCAGTGCACAGCCTGAAATAATTGAACACCTGAGCAGATTGGAGGCAACTCAATTAATGTCATTGACACTGCCAGTCGGAGCATAAAGGCAGGTATGCAGCTTCTGTTGCCCTTTTGTTTCCAAACAAAAGGCTCCCTTACGTATTCATCCAAGAGTAGGCCAGTCTTTATGAAATGCTGCACAAATAATGCTTCATTGTTTAAACTAGATAGGGCTAATGCCTTTCATCTCAGTCTCTTAGCTCTTTACTGTTATATCTGAGGAGACTATGAAAACAGATGCTCTATTGAAACGAATAAGCGTAACTTTGATTGAATGAAGCACATCTGATTTTGACCTACATCCATAGTTCCAACACTATTATTAGGGGGGTAGTATAGAAATTGTTCATTTGAGTGCATCTTTGTTTATTTGAATGTTTTTTTAAGACTATCCAATAGTTTTGGCTTTGTCTGATTGTTCTATTTGCTATTTTATTTCCTTAGGGAGAATTCTCAACAGGTTTTCAAAGGATATTGGCTACCTAGACTCTCTGCTTCCATGGACGTTTGTGGACTTCACCCAGGTGAGTAGCACCAGGCCCTAGTTGTCGGCGCTGCTGTGCTGGGAGGCCATTTCATGCCTGGATAAACCTGCTTTGTGGTCCGGGTCCCCTAATCTGGAAACAATTACTGTAGGATTACTCGGCAGCGCAGACCAGCGCCTGCACAGATTTAATAAAAAGAGGCTGAGGGTGTGGCTCCCTCCGTGTGACACAACACAAGTCTTCAAAAAATATGTATGGAGGCTAAAAGTTATTGGGAGGAAGAAAGATCAGAAAAAATAAAGCCTCATGATGATAGAGGGAAACATTAGGGAGCCCAAGAGGGCATGACAAGAATGGTGTGTTGAGTGGCAAGGTGTAAAGGTAGTTAAAGCTGTACGCAGGGGAGGCATTTGCGAAGCAGATCCAGAACAGGACTTTCCCCGCACAATCCACTTACTCTTTTACAGTCTCTTTGGCCAAGTAGCAAACCACCACCCTAGAGCAAAACCAGGTTGGATTACCAAATGCGACCCCGCCACCGTGACAGCCACCTCCCACGAAAGCCTGTGGAGATGAGCTAGCTCATGCTCCTAGTGGCACAAAGAAGGGAATGTTTGCTACACAATTCAAGGTAGAGGAGCAGGCGTGGCTCCTTGGTCTGGGCCAAAGAATAGAACAAAGGCGAGCTGAAAATGAATCCCCCCTCCACAATGCCTGAGTGATGTTTCTGGCAGATACCCATCTCGCTATATACAAAAGCCATCTTAAATGCTGAAAGCACAAAAGATCATATGCACAAAAGCGTTTTGTGTGCAATAGTTTCCCTCATTTTGATTATAAGATGACGCAAAACAACAACTTTGTAAAGGATTTTTGGGTCCTAAAAGATCTTAAATCTTAAGACGTTTTTTTTTTTAAATCTGGTTTATTTAAGATTCTTTGTTTACATCACAAACCACTGGGTCACATACAAATCTATATCATCAAAGTCGTGTAAATTATAGAAACTTGAAAGTGAAAAAGGAAATAAAAGCAGTCGTTATTTAACTGCTTTAATACTCCGTTTTATACATAAAATGATTGAGTGATTAAATATTTCTCCTTGAGTTTCCACAGGGACGTTAGTGCCACACTGTTCACTACTTCACATATAAATAAAACATTAAACTGATGTCCAAATTCCACAGGCAGCCAGTGTAATACAGGAAAACACTGGAGCAAAAGTAGCTTTCGTTTTGAACTTTTTATCATACAAAATGGTTCTTCGTGATTTGTGAATACCTTGGCTTTTCAACAAGACAAGGGATTCCCAGTTTATGAACTCTCGACAAGAGGGCTTTTTCACAAAGAGGCTATAGCTTTCCTAATGTATGAGCACTCTTTGAGAGGGGTAATAATTTGCAAAACAAAGAGATGTAAAAATGGAAGCCAGTGCTTTTTATCGACATATTCTCTGTTACATTTGCTCCATAAAATTAATCATGTTTTCAAAAATAGAAAAACTTTAAACAAACAACTAGAATTTAAATGGTTGAAGCAAGACATGACAAAGACTGAGTTTATAATATGCAGAGTGTTTCGTAAAGCACCAGAGAGTGGTAGGTAATTGTGTTGGTGCATAAAGGTGGCATCATTTGGACAAAGCACTTTTGTTTAAGCTTCTCTCTGCTCTTGTTCAGGTGTCTTTCATTAGGCTGTCTTTAATGCTTTCAGGAAGGAAGATTTGCACTCTTTTTATCACAGAATTAGCTGCTCAGAAAAGCTGCTGATCTTGACTATTGTTGCTCATTCGCAGAGGGACATTTCCCCATAGTCATTGTCTAAATGGTTGTCAGGGGGGAATAAAGTGAAACTTCATAAACAAAGCCCTAACTGGTTTATCTCTCTCTATGGGGAGAGGCCGCTTCTGTGTGGGGATTTGTGCCTGAGCCTTCCCTCCTTTATGGTGGAGTAAGCACTTCACAGCCCTTCAACACTGCCCCCATAGCTTCCTAACAAGGGGATTCCCTCAAGCTGGTGGAACCTGGCTACACCCTACAGCCCTATTTTTTTTCACAGGTCTCATTTAGTAGTAATTTAGTATATTGGAGAAAAGACTATTTTCTCTCCCTGTCTTTATGGTCAGGGGACAAAGACAGAAATGTCAATTAAAAACACCTCAACCTTTAGGGACTGTCAGCTTTTGTTTGGACTTGACCTTTAAATCCTGGGTTGCCTTTATTTTTATAAAGAGGGCAAAGCAGGAGGCCAAGACAATGAGGAATGAATACAGGGGTCTTCGGGGTGGAATCCGTGTGAAGGCTCTTGACAAGGTCCCACCACCAACTGTTGAATTCTGTTGCATTTATACCCCCATTTTCTGCAAAAAAGGACCAATAATAGAAAATCTTTGGAACCCTATTTTCAACATTACTAATTCGGGTGAGGGAGGCTTAAAGTTAATATTACAATTGGTAAGAGGGCTAAGTCTCATGATATTTTTTGAAACAAACTCATACCTAATGGAAAAACAAGAACTTAGCGTCTTACATTGCAGGTATAATGATTCCTCAACTTAAACTATGATCAATGCATAACAGCATGTGAAAGCAAGCAAAACAATTCAATTTATTTTGACTTCATATACAGGGACTTTTTGTGTTTGTATTTACTCAAAGGATTTGGTTGTCTGGGATTGGTAGCTTTCAAAACTAATAGATTTCAAACCCATCTCTACCTATAATTTGCTGCAGTGATGAATGGCAACACTGCTTCTAAAATATAAATATATCACACTGTCATTTCCCAATAACAACTGGACTACAGTTGCAGTATAACATGTTCTCCTTCATTTGGATCACACATTCACAAAATTAAGTGGTTGCTGATATTTCCTATCATGACCAAACAGGGAGGAGACTTATTTGGAGAAATCAGTTATTTATTTATCACAACCCACCAATAGTTTTTTTTCCTTTGGGGCCTGATCTTCAAGTAATCTAACAAGAAATACCTTAAGCGTGTGTGTGGGAAACAAAACAAAACATGGGTGATGTATAATGATTTTTGCATGTGATAGCGTTTTTTTTTTTTTAAGAACAAAAACAATGGCAGTATTTAATGAATATTATGTATAGTGTACTTTAAATAAGTATCTCATAATAACAACATAAAAAAATTAAAGAATTCAAATGATAAAAGACAAATTTAGAAAATTATATATCAATCATAAATCCTGGAAAGCTGAATTTCCCTGCTTCTCCGCCTGACCTCCCTCTGACCAAAAAGGGACTCGCAGTTAGATAGACAGCAAGATTACACTGGATTTACCTCCAACAACCTCCAAAATGTTTGCCAACCAAGATAGACCCATAGTCATTTTGTAAAACATAACTCTGCTTCATGCAAAGGTTGCATAGGAACATTGAGGGGAAAAAAATATCTCACTGCAAGTTAGGGTATGCACACTTTTCGCAACATCAATTAATTATGAGTTTTTTTATTTCTGAATTTTCAATTTCTTTTTTATTGGATGTTTATATTTCTAAAAAAAATTCTAGAGTTACTGACTGAACTCATTGTCACTATTAGACCCACTTAAATGAATGTTTCAGTCTGGATCTGTGGCTTCTTGTCTGGTTTAGACGCCAAACAGACTATAGGCTCTCATTTCATTTACATATTTGCCAACAAAAACTGCTTTTAAAGACCACAAATTGTGCTTTAAAGAATCAGTATTTAGTAAAAGGCCATTCATGATTAAAAATAACAATCCTAAAAAATCAAAAGTTTGAAATAGAAGGTTACTGAACTCCAACAAAGAATTGTCACTCTATCAAAAAACTAGGCCTAAGCAGACCTTAGGCCTAGTTTTGTGATTTGTGGAACATGCATATTAAAATCCTGCAGCTATTGTGTTTTTTTTCAACTGAAATATCATAATAATTGAAGTTTGAATCTAGGAAAGGATGGAATTTTAATTTAAAGACCTGAATAGTGCATTCCTTGTGTATTTATCAAGGAACAAAATTGTGACCTCAGTTCATCAGGGGTGTCAAACTGGTTCCAGAAAGGGCCGTGTGGCTGCTGGTTTTCTTTCCGCCCAAGCAGTAGCACACCAGACTCCCTTCATCTCATCAAGTGAGTCTAG